>OY796889.1:26460234-26609561 GCA_963680785.1 Diplosoma virens
AGATGGAATTTGTAAAATGAAAAAACATAGAATGTAAAAATATCTAAAAGGCGGAAATATTTTTATATTGACTGTCACTCAATTTTATCCACTAAAACAAATAATTTTCTAAGAAAACATTAACAGTTACACATGCAAGACGGTTACGTACGTGCTGGGCATAAACAACTTGGTCTGATTTAAAGCAATAAGGAAACACATAACACTGCATAAAAACGTCATGCGATAGAAATCGTAAAGAAATAAACGTGTAGGAGTAAGGTTTGGTCAGGCGACACAGAAAAGAAGCGGGAAAAGTAAGTCAAAAAGATTCAAGTAAAATTGCGTAAAATCAAAAAGATTCGTGTAAAATTACGCAATTTTACTTGAATCTTTTTGACTTACTTTTCCCGCTTCTTTTCTGTGTCGCCTGACCAAACCTTACTCCTACACGTTTATTTCTTTACGATTTCTATCGCATGACGTTTTTATGCAGTGTTATGTGTTTCCTTATTGTTTTAAATCAGACCAAGTTGTTTACGCCCAGCGCGTACGTAACCGTCTTGCATGTGCAACTGTTAATGTTTTCTTAGAAAATTATTTGTTTTAGTGGATAAAATTGAGTGACAGTCAATATAAAAATATTTCCGCCTTTTAGATATTTTTACATTCTATGTTTTTTCATTTTACAAATTCCATCTGATGAGCCCTCTTTGGCGTAGCAGACTACGGTGGATTCCAAATTTTCAATTTTTTTTTTTTTTTTTTTAATTTTTAATCACTTTCAAATATATATATATATATTACACGTACATAGTTTTTTGGCCGGTGTTCTTCATAGAGAAGCGCTCTGTGACGCCGGGTCATAGCAGTTTCATCGATTTTGGACCATACCTTCATATTATTTTATTTACCACCGCAGACTGTTTTGCCTGTCCAAGCCCGTCAAAGGGCAGTTGGAGATCTTATTCAATTTTCATTTACTTTTTTCATTTACTTTTCTTTTTGAATAAGATTTTTAATTACAAACTAACAAGATATATGCCGCCACTAAAATAAATCCACTTTATATTAAATATATGACCCACCTGATTTTGTGCACATTAATCACCCCTCTCTTTTGTGTACTCTCTTGTCCGTCTTAATCCGCTTGTACCTCTCACTATCGTTCGCACTACCTTTCACTCACTTTTCCTTTCTACCTCATAAAGCTTACAGTACTCCCTCTTTTACTTTTATTGCTTTATAAAGTTTTTTACTTTTATACCTTTTTCAACACACCAAACTCGCCTTTTCCCATTTTTAATTGAATGCAAACCTCCATACTTGCATTTCTTATATTTTTTCTTCTATGACGTCACAGGAATTGTATTATTTGCTTAACTAATTTTACTACATATTATTTTTACTAAAATTAACTGCATTTTAATTTTCTAGTTTCCACCTGACGATTCTTAGGATGAAACAGGCTGTCGTGGATTTTAATTGTTAATTTTTAATCTGTTTTAGTGCTTTTATTAATATATATACTTATGCTCCCTGCTCTTGCAGGTTGAGCACTCTGGATGAGAAGACAGTGATGCTGTTGCGCTATGCATTGCTCATCATTTTATATGATTTGAGCACTCTTGGCATCACTGGGCTTTGATTTTACTTGTGGCTTAAAAACCACAAGTAAAAGATTAGCCACAAGGTACAAATTGGTGTGCCTTGTTCTTTCTCAGCATGACTTCACTGGACTGATGAGACCCGAAAGGTCGAAACAGTACTGTCTCCAGTTACTTATGCTCCCTGCTCTTGCAGGTTGAGCACTCTGGATGAGAAGACAGTGATGCTGTTGCGCTATGCATTGCTCATCATTTTATATGATTTGAGCACTCTTGGCATCACTGGGCCTTGATTTTACTTGTGGCTTAAAAACCACAAGTAAAAGATTAGCCACAAGGTACAAATTGGTGTGCCTTGTTCTTTCTCAGCATGACTTCACTGGACTGATGAGACCCGAAAGGTCGAAACAGTACTGTCTCCAGTTATATATATATATATATATATAAACCATACTACTTTTCTATTTAAAAGATGAAGTTAAAAAAATAAAAAATATATACATATACTGGTAGCGACATGACGTAGTAGCAATTAAATTGTCCGAGTAACGAAAAGTCAGGTAACGAGAGATCCAGCAGCAAACTCTCCGGTCACCGTATTGCAACGGCATAAACTGCTTTGTCTTATTGTAAACATAATTTATTAGCTAATTTGAGAAATCTGGCTCGAGATAGTAACTTCAATTGCTGTCTGGTAGCGTTTTCTGACTCGAATAAATAGCGTCGCATTTTTTATCATTTAATCGATTACTATAACGTTTAGAATTGTTTCATGTTAATGTAGCCTGTATGGTTGTTGTTTAAAGGTCAATGCTGACTTCTTGAATATTAATTTCATAGTGAAATAGAATTGCTTTAGTATGTGTGAAGGACAAACTACAAAGCTTAAGATTGGCCATCGGGGTGTTACTTTATTCTTACAGTTTGTCAGTACAAAGTTGTTGTTGAGTGATAATTTGCAGTTGATTAAGATTATTCGCTTTAAAATTTGGTGAAGCTTGGAAGTCAATTTTTAAAAAATTAATCAAGTTTTTTGATTTTGTAAATATATTTCTTTATTGCCAGAAACCTTGGCTTCTTTCTATTTGTTGAGAGAAGTTTTATAACAAATCTATTCATACTTAGCCAGAACTACCGGGCTTTGAAAAAATCCTGTTACAGTTTACTTTTTTTAAATACAATGTTACTGTTAGAATATTACTCACATCTTTTTACAATTAATTAATTTCAAACTATTACAGATACTATTTCGATTACCAAAAACTGTCTAAATTATAAATAGATAGTAATGGAAGCAAATAGAATTGAAGTATTAGAACTCTTACGCGCGTGTCATGGAAAATCTGACATTGCCGCACTGGCGGCATCTTCTCTCCATTTGAAGCTACAACACCAAGTATCATCACAGACGCAAGATGATTCGTTGTTGACACCTTTCGAATTTCAGAAATGTCTTTACCAAAAGTTACAACACGGTCGTTCTACTTGTTGAAGACTGGATTGACCGTAAACCTCTTCTCATCGGAAAGAACGAGGATTCGATTTCCATGGTTTTTCATATCATTCAAAAAGCGGGTGCTCCTCTCTAAACGCTTTTGAATCATCAAACGATTTAAGAGAGGTTTCTTCAAAAGTCTTAGGCTTTTTCCTCTCCCGTTTTTGATCGCCCTAGACACGGTGGACACCGAAATCATCTTCCTTTGAGCAAATTTTGTAATTTTCGAAGGCTTTTTTGACGGTTTCACGCTTGATTACCGATCGAGGGCGATCCTGAAGTGATTCAGAGTTTTCAAGACGTTTTGCAACTCGATCACAGTCATTCTATTGATGTTTAATATCTCAGCAATGTCAGATTTTCCATGGCACGCCCGTAAGAGTTCTGATGCTTCAATTGTTTTGGCTTCCATTACTATCTATTCATAATTTAGACACTTTTTGGTAATCGAAATAGTATCTGTAATAGTTTGACATTAATTACATGTAAAAAGATGTGAGTAATATTCTAACATTAACATTGTTTTTAAAAAAAATAAACTGTAACAGGACTTTTTCAAAGCCTGGTAATGTTATAAAATTTCAGTCTTGCGGCAAATTAATTTTTAAGCCAACGTAAATAAAAATAAACACATTATTAAATAAAAAAAATATATATAATCCTTTGACAAAAAAGGAAAAGTTTTTTTATGTGCAATTCAGTTTTTTTAATCCAAGTAAATATTTGTTGTAACATATTCTAAATCTTCACTAAAACTATCTAATTTGGTTCATCAAAGCGCTTAAGTAAGTCTTGTGGTTTTATTAAAACTTTTCATTAAATAAACTGTTTTTAACACAAGTAAACAATTTCAAACCTTGAAAAATTAATGTTGAAGAGATGTAAAATCAAGAATTTTTTAAAAATCAGGTTAAAGATGGTCTGTATTTTTTAAAATTAATTTCACTGATCAACAAAAAATTGATCAGTGAAATTAATTTTGCAAACACTTGTTTCAACCCAATTTGTGATGCTAAATTCAAATCTGACTTTACTTTTTTTCTGTAAGCTGTAGTTTTTTTTAATTTTAATCAAATTATAATCTTTTATGCAAGGCAAAATTTTAGCAAAGCAAAATTTTCAATGAATTGGGTTTATGGCTAACATCTAAATCAAAAATCCAAATAATAACAATGTGCAGCAAGATCGTGAGTATTACAAGTATCACAAATTAATCACTTGAAGGCAAATTAACACCAAATATGGAAATCAAATAAAGATTGCTACCAAGTAAAACAGTACAAAATTTAGCAAACAATACTTACACATCAACGCCATCAAAGAAAGGAATAGACAGTCAACTTATTCATGTATAACAGGGTTCCCAAATTTTAGTTCATCGGTGCCCTTTGGACACTATAGCAGGTTTGCATGTACCCCCAAAATTTTGTGACGTTTCTCTAAAAAAAGGCTTTCAGTTAGAATCAGCCACTAATTTTCCTTCAATTCATGCCGAAAATCAAGGTGATCTCTAAAAAATGAAAACTCTTCCCTTTTCAGCAGCCACAAATTTTCCCCATTCAAACCCAAAATCACGGTGATCTGTAAAAAAAGTCTTTTCTCTTAATTGTCCTGTTTGACGTAATTACAATCGACCGGATTCGAAAATTCTAGACATTTGAGTATATTATTTCTTCCGGATACGGAATTTAACTTAAACATTTTATCACATAATAATGTACCCCTTGAGAAGCCTAAATGTACCCCAGGGGTACATGTACCCCAGTTTGGAAACCCCTAATTTATAGTCAAGCCAGATAGAAATATTTTTATTTTCATTGTTGAAGGTAACGTCGGTGTAGATGTTTATGATAAGCTGTTTGATAATTATCGACCACAAATTTCAAAAAAGAAATGGTACGAGCCGCTGTTTAGCAACATTCTCAATACAAATGTGATTGCAAGCTGGTGTACTTTGGGAGAATTTCATGGCAACAAAATGTTTGTTGCAAAATCATGTGTTTAGTTAAGTCTGTGAAAGTTTCTTGTCCACACCTGAGATGTATACACATGTCATGCCTTCTGAAATTCGCATGACTGATTGCATTGGCTTCCGGCATCCATCACCCAAGGCCGATGAAAGATTTGCCACAAAAACTCGTGTGTATTGCTAAAAGTGTAATGTCCGGTTACACAAAAGCAGAGATATTGTGTGCTGGAACATACAGTATACCACGAGCCAACATATAATTGAATTGCGAATTGGATACACAAATAAAATTTTTATATTTTATCATTGTGTGCGTATTTCCCAGAAACCTTAAATTACAGAGTTAACCTAGTAAGAACTACATGTAAAGTAAATGTTAGGCCTTGTTCTTACGATTTTTATCCGTAATTTTATGGTTAAACTTGCAAGGATGTTTATTGATTTTAATTCTTTTGTACACTCTACTGTAAATGATAATTTCTTATGGATCAATCCATTAACCCAAAAAATAATGCTGTAATGTTTTTGTTGGCATATAATTTTGTTTGTTTCATATAGCAAATAATTAAGGTTTGGATATGGCTACCTTCTTCAAGAATAATAAACATAAACTCAAAGAATCGTATCTATGATTGTTTTAAAACAAGCCATACGTAAATTAACAAAAATTTTGTATAAAGCGCATAAATAAACAAAAACTTTAAAAGATTTAATGCTTTACATATAAAATTTTTTTCGTGTCAAGCAACATGTTGTATACACTGAAAATTAAAAGTTTTCAAGAGTCTCTATTAATACGTCACAAAGCAAACTTTATTTTTTATACATGAACTTCTACTACTCTGTCCTGAGGTGTTCGCTGTAAGCTTGTCGCAACGTGAATTAAAACATATTCTGTTCAGTGGTTATTTCGGTTCGAATAATTATACTTGTTGTTGGAAAAAGGGAATTATGTAACAAGTTTTTTTACTACTTCATAACGTAACAGACGGAGTCACAACGTGTCCAACAATTTTTCCCATAACAACCCAAGTCCTTTTGATTTTCACTTCATCAAATCTCAAATTTTTTTATTCAAACTCTATTAAAATTTGAATCTTTTTGAGCCTCATTCCATCAAAGTTCTAGTATTTTTAAATCTCAGGCTGTCGAATCTGGAACTCTTTCCAGTCTAAGATCTTAAAATCTCAAGTCGTTTCAATTCTGTGTTTCATGACTAAATTATATTTATTAATTTTCGTATTCCGGTATTTTTAAAATGTGGAGACTTTTTTGTTTATCGCTTAATTATTAACAGTTTTTCCTTTTAACGAGAAGAAAAGAGACCAAAACTGTAAAGTAAAGTGCCTGTTTAGTCTGTGACGGGTTTTTTTTATAAGCAGCAGCAGTCAGCAAAAAAACTTAATTCCTTTTGACTCGAATCATTTACATCTCGACTCTAGTTAAATCCAAATCATAAGTTGATTTAACTAATCAAGTCTTTTTTAGTGGAGTTCCAAATCAAGTCGGAGTTTTTTAATATTTTTTCTACTCAGGAAAAATTCTTTTTTCTTTTTGATTTATTTTGAGATTAATTTTGAAACTTAATTTTAAAAAACTGGTGACTTTATCAACTAAGAGCATTATTTTTTTGAAACATTTGAAAAGTAAGTTTCAAAAATTTGACAAAAACTGTGTTTGTAAAATGTTTTTTTGCATTTAAAACATTTTTTCATATCTACATTTAATTAAATTTTGACTAATGTTCAAAATAGTTAAAGTTATTTTTGCTTTAGTGCTTGGTGGAGCAACTTTTATCTGGTGATGAAGAAGAGATTGTAAAGATACTGCGACCGCAACAACATCGGTCTACTCTGGTAAAGTTTTACTAAACGTTTTTACCCCAGCACACAATGCATCATCTGTTGTTTGAATAAATTTTGTTTCACAGCTTTGCAGGTAACGTTGTGCTTGTTTTTATACTTATAATTTTTGATCTAAAGGATTAGCGGCTACTAATCATTACAATCACTACGGAGGAGGAGCGAATTATTTGTGTTTTGACGTCAACGTTTTATTTACAACCCACTATCTTCGCAGATTTAGAAATGGACATCAGAGTAACTTATGCCCTGTCTCTATTTAAATAGCTTCAATTGATTGTTAATTTTTGAACGTGGTTAAAATTATGTTAATTTAAAAAAAGAGAAGTATTCGTACAATTGAAAAAACATGCAATGATGAGTGCTTTCATATTGATTTTAATCTATAGCTTATATATATTTACAAAACACTGATTGGAAAAGAAACTTTCTAATGTATGATTTTGTTGCATAAGCAAAACAATGGTATTTACAAAACTTCAAGAAAACTATAAAGGAACCTTTCTGACGTATGAAATTGTTTGCCTTGCTGGTGTAAAGTTTATTTGTGGTCAGTTGCATAATTACAGTAGAGTGGAAACAGCCAAGATACTGGCTTTTTTTCCTTTGAAACTTTTGGTTTAGAACAATTTTCGGAGAATTTTTCTGTAGAAAAAAATTTTCGTTAAGTGTTTCCACCCAGTAAAATATTTGTTAAGCATAAAAGCGCTTTGTATTCAAACACTCAAAATTTAAAATAACAATCAAATTAACCAAGATTCAACATTGGTTGATTAGTTTAAAATAACACAGCTCTAGAAAGAAATTGGCTTCAGTTGTTGATTTCTTTTCTACAAGGCTCATCACCAATTCACGAAATCGAATATTACGAAACTTCTCATTCTGGGTTGTTCGGTTAGTCACTTATTGAACTTTTAACCAGAACAACGTTTCTTGTTCAGTTTTGTATGTCTCAAGAAAGGTCATGATCAGTTTCTTATTCAAATAGAATCTATTTGAAACTGATGATTACCTTTATAGATCGAAATCGATTTTTTGTAATGAAACAGTTGGTTTTAATTTTTTAACTTTTATTTTCTATGTTAAATTGAAATTTGACCAATTTTATTAATAAATTCATGCATCACAGTATGTTTTCTATTTTTATGTTGATTTCACAAACTTTATTCACAATGTGAACCAGTTGTATGCTTTGTAAGGAAAACTGTATTTTAAGGATTTATTATGTAATTTAAGGATCTAAATTATTTATGTTGCCTTTGATTCAGTCAGAAAAAATATTTCAAATTTTGGTTCGAATCAAAAAAAATGATTAGCAGCATGGTTAAATCACAAAGAGCGCTGTTTTAAGGTACACCAGGATCTACTTAATCTCCGTTTAGCTCCGATCGTTATCATGCGTTGAGTCCTTTTAAAAAGCTTTCTGCAGCATTTTCTTCTTAATAAGCCACCCGAAATATTAGTCAACGGACTTCATAAATAACTAAAAAACAAAAAATATTTCCTCAGAACAGCAACATTTTGGCATAATTCAATGTAGCTGAAGTGATCGCTTAACAGTTTTTCTTTGCTTAAGATTTTTGTGGTTGCCTGCAAATCAATAAGAACAAATTGGTTAGATACATATGTTGTTTAAGTTTTAAAAAAAAAAAAGCTTAGTGACAAAATATTGAAAAACTTGTTTCAATTTTCTCACCAGTAATTTGTTCTAGGGTACTAGATAGTAAGCTGGATAAAAATGATAATCGAATAAATATTCACAATTTATCTTGTAAAGAGTAAATCTGCCTTCAGGCAAAATAAGTCATTTACACAAAAACTCAACTCAAAAAATAGAATTTGGATGAGAAACTTCAAAAACATAAATTTTTTAACACTAAAACGGCCGCTGCGGTCATTTTGACCGTTTTGGAATTTTAAGGTAGCATTTCAAATTGCATTGGTATAAAATTTCTTGACATTTCCTAATTAATTGGTAGGAACTGTAATGCTGAGTATCAAATTGATAACTGCTTTCACAAATATTTTAGAAGGTGGTCTACCTCCAACGGCCATTAACGGTCATTTTGACCGCTATACGAAAATCATTCTTTCTGAACCTCCTGCTGTACTTTATGAGACCGTATCGTCTCTATGACACGTATGCCTCATTTTCAAACGTTGTCTTTCTATTTTCCGAAAAATTGATTTTATTTGTGACATCATAGAGTCACCAGAAAGAAATGCAGAACTCAGAAAGCAGTTATAAAAAATTTTTCCAATTATCAGTTAGCACTGGAAATATAAGGACTTCGGATTATGAAAGAGTTTGTGAAACAGAAATAGGTTATAAAAGAGTTTATGAAACAGATTATGAAAGAGTTTATGAAACAGAAATAGGATATTCTATATTGTTGACAACTAAGGGCTTTCATTGACTTTAAGCCCACGGTGATGGTCGGATATTCTTCCCAAACAGCACCCACCCCACTTACTCAGGTAGAAAAAGCAGCGGAACACACAGGCAATTAGTCTTTAGCGTAAGTTAATAAGTTGATCATCATCTTTTGTAATAAAAGCATGGTGTTCATGCCCAATTAGTGCTAACCTATTCTGGCTTCACAGGAGAAGTAAGCTACTTGACTAACAAATATAACATAGTGAAATCTATTACATCATGTCTGAAAGACCAAGACGTTTTACTGAAGTTATTGCTACGCTCACATCTATAGACAAGAATTAATTTGAAGGGGAAAGTAAAACTGAGAAAGGCGACGTGTTAGATTGTCAACTATGCTCCTCAGATGAGATGAGCAACAATGTAAAAAACTGAGCAATTTGATAATGCACAACCCATTGTTCATATAGGTGATTTACAAACTTCTGATACTAACGTTGAAATTTATTCTGCTACATGTTATAATGATGATTCTGGTTTGGGTGCTGCTGAAAGCTCAAGCACAAACGATACAGCAAGAGACGGCACAAAATGGGAATTTATGGAATTCGGTCTAGAAGCACGAGGAAGGCGTGCAGCTCAGAATGTCCCAACTGAGCAATCAGGTTTATCACGCTTTACCCTTAGAATGGCAGACTCCCCAGTTGGTGCTTTTCAAATCATATTTGATAATCATATGCTCAAATACATTCAATAATGTATCAATGTAGAAGCTCAAAGAGTCTTAGACAATTGAAGAATGGGAGGTTTCACTTTGTGAGCTCAATGCGTTTATTGATCTGCTATATGTACGAGCAGCCTATGGTGGCAAAAACTTTCCCCTTTACAATTTTGGAATGAAGAATGGGGCGTATCATTTTTTCAACAAACCATGCCAAAAATTGTTGTGAAATTATGCGTTTTCTACGGTTCGACTTGCGTAGCACAAAGTCAGCACGCTGGCAAACTGACAAATTTGCTCTTATTTCAGATATTTGGAATAGGTTTGTAGATAACAGCATCAGTTGTTACCAACCTGGAGAAAATATTACAATTTATGGGAAGCTGTTTCCGACAAAATCTTGTTGTAGGTTTATCCAGTATATGCCAAACAAACCAGATAGGTTTGGCATGAAGTCTGGTTAGCGGTTGACGTGGAATCCAAGTATATCCGAAATGCCATTCCATATCTGGGCAAAGACGAACCACGTCCATCCACCCAAAGGCTCAGTTAGTGACAAGGTTGTCATAACTCTCATGGAACCATTCATGAGTAAAGGTAGAAACGTTACCACCATAACATTTTCACATTGTTTTTACATTCTAAAGAACTGAAAACCAAGAAAGCCCGCCTTGTTCGAACTATGAACAAGGTTGGACTTGAGCTGCCTGCATCTGCAAAATGCTCGCAACAACAATATTCTAGTAAGCTCATGAAGACAGGCGATAGGACAATTTTAACAGTGTATCAGTGTAAGCCCAAGAAAAATGTTTGTGTTCTCAGTTCTCTGCATATGTCTGTTGAGCTTGGCAAATCTGAGAAAAAGAAACCGGAAAAAATGGAATTTTATAACAAGAGCAAATGTGGTGTTGACGTGGCTAATCAAATGGCCAGGCAGTGTTTAGTCAAAGCAGACACCCGTTGGTGGCCCGTTGCTGTTTTCTACAACATTCTGGGTTTGGCAGGCATCAATGCATTTGTGCTCTATAAAAAACAAACAGGTAATAAGATTTCAAGACGAGACTTCTTGTTCAAGTTTGCTACAGAACTACGTGAAGACTACATCGTTGAAGATCAAGCAGAAACACTACTTTTGCTAGACCTTACCAACTATCGACAGCTCCTAAAAACACCAAAGCCGAGAAGCTTAAACAATGTCAAATAGCTGCAAACTGCACTCAAAAAAAACCAGCAAACTTTGTTTTAAGTGCAACAAAACTGTATTTGGCAAGTGTACCGCTACGAAGCTTTTCAAAAGTGTTATACAGTGTGTGCGACATCGCAAATATAAAACATTTTTCAATTTTATTTCCACTTTGTGCTCCTTCCTTTAAATAAAACTGTTTTTTATGGATAGATTGATTGAGTTATGTTACCTGAGTATTTGTTCAACACTTAAGTTGCAACCACACCACGCATATACTAGTAAAAATGCGTTTTCGGAGAAGCGATCAAAATGACCGCTGCTGGCCGTTGAAGGCTTATCGCAACTCCGGCCGTTCTAGTGTTAAAACGTTTACCAGAAACAATTTTTAGTTATTGAATATAATATTTTTCTTTATAGCTGATGATACCTGGACAAGATATGTGTCCAGGAAATTGAAGAAAAAAATATAGGAAATACATTATGGGACCTCTTAAAGTTGAGAAACATTTGGGCCAGTATATTTGTGTTGATCAGAAACCTCAAATTTTTCACAGATCCGACGAAACACAGAAGCGGAGAGCGTTTGTATCTGTGTTTGTATGGAAGCCGAGTGTCCTTCACTTCAGTGTGGTTCTATGTTAGCGGTAGAGAATTAAGATGTGTCATTTGCACAATGTAAATATTTTGTAGGATTTGCTTCTATAAAAAGTATGATTAAACAAAAAAATTAAAAGTGTTAATAAACTTGTATTAACCTTTAAAAAGGTTTGTTTTTTTTAATTGAATTCAGACAGCTTTTCCGATCGGAGGAAAAATTACTAACGTTAACTTGATAATTAGAAGCAAGGTTTAGATCATAGGTTCCCAATTTTTTTACCTAGGCCCCGCTATTTTTGGAAAATATTAAAATATAGAAATGAATAAAGAATGAACAAGGTGATGATGATGATGACTATGAAGGTATAACACCAATAAAATTTAACTTGTTCAGTTGGAATAGCTCCTCGATAAAACAGTCAGGCATAAAAAGTTTTTCTACATTACTGGGGTTACTTTTTTTTTAATGAATCCTACTCCCTTTGTATAAGCACAAAGCAGAGCTCAAAATAAAGATTTGACTTTTAATTATCTTTTGCTTATCACAACTTAATAAGATAACACTAATGAACTTAAATTGGAACTAAAACGTTCGTTCGATTGTTGAACTTTGCTACGATGTTCGTGTTTCACGCTTATGTATATTAAGCGCTTAAGTAATTCAGTAAAAATTTTGTTCAAAACACAAGGTTTATACCATTCTAAAAAAAGAGGAACCTCTTATGTGTTCATACAGATTTTTGAATGCAAAATCGTTATGTGAGCCTATGCTTTTCAACCTATAGTATGCATGTTGGACCCGAAAAGCGATAAAATAAAAAGTCATCAAAATAATTTCTTGTTTTCCAAAATATTTTTGTTGCTTAAAGAAAAAAGCTCAAGTGATGCATCACATTCTACTGAACAGATAAAGCCATACTGTACATAATTCTCTGAACAATTTCTTTTTTTTTTTGTTCGACCTATGAAATAATGATTTAGCAATTAACAAAAGTGCGAAATCTCTGCTTATTAACTGCAAAAGAAAAAAAGGATTGCACGAAGTGATGATACATCAAAGATGACTTATAACATACGATATATCAGCGATGACTTAAAATTGACATTATTGTCGTCTTGTCGACAGTATGTACTCTGGACGACTATGTACTCCCTTTTACTCGCAATAAAATGACAAGCGGAAGTCTAATTAAGCGAGCTAGACAGCGTACTGTACTTCCCTGTGCTGTGCTTAGCTGACGAGTACACATTGTAACGTTTTTAACTCAGTGAATTGAAACTTACCGTTATACAATTTCGGTTAACGTTAATCAACCTACACTTAGGCATTGTTTTCAACACTAATGAAACCATCACAAAAAGGGATTGAAACTAAAGCCTTTATTTTTAGCGCCCCTAAATATTAAATAAGTAGTCAAGAGGCACAACATTGATGCAATCACTATAAAAGTTCTATAAAAAAAGCAACGTTGGTTTAGTCTTTAAATTTTAATATATTTTTCTTTTTTCTTGATAAAACAAAATTGATAGCAATAAGTTTATACTCATCGGAAAGACATCAATTTACGAATATTTTACAAGTGTGTGAAGCAATATTAGTGCAAAAACAGCAAACTGGCGTTGATATGAGGTAAGCCTTAGGCTGGTTGACTTCAATTAATTACAGATAACTTTCAAATATTCATCATTATTAAGCAACAAGTTATTTATTAATACATTTTAATTAATGACATCAAGAACAGTACTTTGTTCTTTGTCGGCTTAGAATTACAATTCAAGAATATGAAATAAAATAATGTAGCACTAAATTATAACGACGCCGGACAATGTCGGCACACTAAAAAAATGACTCGAGGAAAAGAAAAACCTTGCTGCAGTAGTTCTGGCTTTAACGATGAAGATCGAAAACAGCTAAACGAAATTAATTCTACAGTTAAAGGGCTAATAGAAGAAATTCGCTATTTAAAACAAGAAGTTGTTCAAAACAAGCTAGAAATTTCGCAGTTAAAAGTTGAAAATGAAAAATTAAAACAAATGGCGAACTTGTCAATTTACAAAATAGATGAATTAGAACAATATGACCGTCGAGAAAACTTGAGAATTCACGGAATACAAGAAACTGATAGTGATAGGGATGATGGTGAAGAGGTCGTTATGAAAATTGCTGAAGAATTAAACATTGGTATAATAGCTTTAGATATACAGAGAGCCCACCGATTGGGTAAGCGCAACAGAAATTCAGTGGCCAAACCGCGTCCGATTATTGTCAGATTTATATCTTACAAAAAACGCAATGAATTCATGTACGCCAAGTCTAAACTCAAAAATAGCTTAATTTACAAAAATGCTTACTTAACTGAAGATTTGACTTCTCTTCGAGCTAAATTGCTTAAATATGTTAAAGATATTTGTAAAAATGACTTTGTACTCTTTCATACAATTAATGGATCTATTCAAATGAAAAAATCAGCGAAACAAGCCGGGATAGCATTGCAAGAAAATGAAAAAGATCAAGGTGTTGGTAAGTGGCTCTATATCACATCGCCAGACGATTTATTTAAACATAATATTGGTATTGACTTTGTAAAACTAAATTATAAACCACTTTTGTTGAATCATAATTGTATGACTGGTTGTAATCCAAATTAAAATTTTTTTCATTGTTACAATATTTTACATTGTTCTTTTTATTTTCAATTCAAATGGCTGTTAAACTTGTTTGTAAAACTTGTGGTAATGATGATGTAAAAACCAATATGTGTGGAAAATGTGCTTCTTGTAACATTGATTGCGCAATCTGCATGGAATCTTTTAAAAATAATCATACAACGTCTGTTAATCAAGCTAATCAGTGCGGCGCCGTTTTGCACTCGGGCTTTCAAAACGGTGTCAAAGGTTACTGCAGGTCAGATTCCCAAACTGTTTTAAGTAGGCCTAATGAACAGAGCTATCCTTTTGCTATGAACAATAATATTGATTCTAGAGGTGCTATTGAAAACTTTCAAATTTCTTCTGATGGTATTGAGTATAATGAAATACTGTTTAATAAATCAAATTACCATTATTTATCGTGTATCAAAAACCTTATTCAGAATAAACAAAATAATGAAATTTTCGCGATTCATTTTAATGCACGAAGCTTGCAAAAAAATATTAACTATTTGCATTATCTTGTAACTGAATTTAAAAATAAACCTGAAATTATTGCCATATCTGAAACAAAACTGAGAAAAGGTGAAATTGGGATGAACGTTAAATTGGACGGTTATAACTTTGTTCATGTAGATACCGAATCCAACGCTGGTGGAGTCGGCCTTGTTATAATAGATAATCTCGAATATCAAATCTTGAATGATGTATCAATCAACATGTCATCAGTAGAAAATATTTGGATTAAAATAAAAAACAGCAACGACCAACAAATTGTTATAGGAGTAATATATCGTCATCCTATCTCTACATCATCGGTTTTATCTCAATTTGAAAATGCGTTATATGATATATGTGACCATTTTAATAATAAAAATACTGAATTATATATTTTGGGAGATATTAACATTGATCTTACTAAGTTGGACTCCAATAATACGGTTGGTTCATATGCCAATAGCCTAATAAGTAATTCACTAAAATGCTTAATTGATAAGCCTACTAGGATAACTACATCAACAAAATCGTTGATTGATCACATATACACCAATAATCTTAAAACTTTGTATAGTGGTATTTTTGTATGTGATCTATCCGACCACTACGGTGTTTTTGTAATTATTCCAACAAAAAAAAAGCAAACTAATCTTAATAGTTATAACCATATGCTAATTCGTGATATGAAATCTTTCCAACTTAAAAATTTTTTAGCTAATCTTTCAGATGTTTTTTCTGATTTCATTGTATCAAATAATATCTCTGTTAACTCCCAATTTCAAAAATTTCTACAGTTATTTTCTCAAACAATTAATAGACATACTCCTTTAAGAAAAAGAAGTAGAAAAGAATTTAGAATGCAGCATAAACCATGGCTAACTCGTGGTATCATTCATTCCATTAATCATAAAAATAAAATGTATTCTAAATTCCAAAGCTCCCTAAATATGAATAAATTTAAAGAATATAAATCTTACCGAAACATTTTGAATAGAACGATTCAGGCCGCTAAACGTATGTATTATAACAATATAATCGTGCAAAATCGCAGTAAACCAGACCAAATTTGGAAAACCATACATGAATTAGTCAATATTAAGAAAAAAACAATCTTTTCTCCAACCAAATTAATTACCGATGAAGGCAAAACAATAACTGACAAGATTGATATAGCAAATAACTTTAATGAATATTTTGCTAACGTAGGAATCAATCCTGCAAAATCACTAAAGCAACCTAAATCTATTAATACTAATGAGTCGTCCAATAAATTACACAATTTATTTTTTCTTACGCCGACAAATGAAGATGAAGTGTCTTCTCTCATATCTATGTTAAATAATAAAAAATCAACAAGACATAATGACATTAACACGAAATTTATAAAATTTAGCAAACCAATAATTGCACCAGTACTCAGCGATTTATTTAATCTTGCTCTTTTGCAAGGAGATTTTCCAAATTGTCTCAAGGTAGCCGAAATATTTCCTCTATTTAAAAAAGGCGATATGTGTAAAACTAGCAATTATCGTCCAATTTCGCTTCTCTCTCAATTTCACAAACTTTTCGAAAAACTTCTTCTTAATAGATTAATCAATTATCTCGACAAATACAAATTGTTAAGTGAACATCAATTCGGTTTTCGTAAGAATTATTCTACCACTTTAGCCATTAGCAATATTTATGATAAATTAATCAATAACATTGATAATGGTTTATATAGCTGTTGTTTATTTCTTGACTTATCTAAAGCCTTCGATACTGTCGATCATAAAATCTTATTAAAAAAAAGGAACTTATTTTTTGGAATCCGTGGTATAGCTTTAGATTTATTCAAGAGTTATCTCACCGACAGATATTCATACACAGTTGTAGCTGAAACCAAATCTAATCTGCAAAAAATTTCTTGCGGCGTTCCACAAGGATCCTGCCTAGGCCCAATTTTATTCCTACTATATATAAATGACATGCCATTAGCTTCTAAATTTGATATTACACTTTTCGCTGACGACACCTATTTAACTTTAGCTGATAACGATTTAATTACTCTACAGACTCGTGTAAATAATGAACTGAACAGTTTAAATAATTGGTTTTTGAAACATAAATTATCCTTAAATTATTCTAAAACAAATTTTCTACTTATTAACAAAACACCATATAGACCAGTTGATTATATTTTTCAATTAAGTTTCAATGGTACCTCTATTAATAGAGTTCAAAATATAAAATACCTTGGTGTTTATATTGATGAATTATTAAATTGGTCCGTTCATACTTCCTATCTCTCTCTACAACTGGCGAAATATAGAGGATTATTTTGCAGACTGCGTAATTATGTAACAAGGGAAACCCTGGTCACGTTATACCACAGTCTCATTCACAGTCGGGTTCAGTATGGTGTCATCTCCTGGGGAAATGCAGCAAATATTTATCTGAACAAAATTCAAATAAGAATGAATAATATTGTTAGATTAATTACTAAATCATCAAAATATTTTTCTATCAATCCTCAATACAAAATGTTAAAAATTTTAAAACTTGATGAAATTTATAAGTTAGAACTGGCCAAATTTATGCATAACCTTCATCACAACAATCTTCCATTTATATTCAAAAGACAATTTACCTACCTTACTAATTGGCATACTCATAAAACCAGATGTGCTGACAGCTTTAATTATTTTCTACCACGCGTCAAAAAAAAATTTTCCCAAAACCAATTATCAATCAGAGGAACAAAATTGTGGATGGAGATTGATAGCTCTCTTAAAATCTTAAACACTATTTCTTTCAAAAAAGTGTATAAACATTACTTAATTTCCAGTTATTAAAAAAACTTTTCTTTTGTCGGCTTCGTGTGAGCATGAAGTTAAGATACTCAGGGGCACTGCGTTTAGTATGACTGTTTAGTAACTATCCTTCAAGGGGAGTGTTATTCGCGTTTGTATTGTAGCAACTGTGCCTGTTCGTTTTCTTTCGAAGTTCGTTACAGATATTTTATGAATTTTGTTGTGCTGCCGTTATTATTGTTTTACTCGTTTATTTCGTTTTTCGATTTTGTAATTTTCTTTTTTTCTCAAGGAGCACCTTGACTTAGAAAACCGAAAGGTTCCTCGGTGCTCCTTACCAACATTCCAAATTGCTTTATTTTGCATTTTGTTTCTTTCGTGAATTTTTATTTGGTGAAATAAACTCAAACTCACTTAAAAAACTCACTAATGTCAAGTAGCAATTATGAATGTATAAATTTTGATAACAACACTTCCAATAAATTGCACAATTTTACAAAATTTTTCACATATTTTCATTTTATACACTATGCTTTATATTGCAGCAAATCTATATTGTACAAACAACACATCTCAATTCTCTACCACGAACATACGGACCACACTGAAGTGAAGGACACTCGGTCTCCACCAGATACAAATGTTCCCCGGCATGTCCTTGGTCGGATCCGTGAACAATTTGAGGTTTTTCATCAACACATATATACTGGCCAGAATGATCCTGACCATGATGAGGCCCCATAATGTATCCCGTATATTCTTTTTTCCAATTTCTGGGACATAAATCTTGTCCAGGTATCATAAGCTACAAGCAAAAAACATTTTTTAATCTTTAAGAATAAAAAAAAGCCTTTAATTTTAGGCTTTTTAAAGCTTTACACGGTGGGAAAGCAAAATTTACAAAGATAGTTTAACTGTATTTTTTTACACTTAGCATATACGAATGTCATAATTATACTTAACATTATTAACAATCTTTTTTTCAAAAAATTATGCCTATATGAGTAAGCAGAAAAGTAAACGTGAAAAAAGTGTGATTTGCTAAATGTAGTCAATATTCCAAAAGGGGTTTCAAGCATAATTGAAATATCTCTAAAGACTGTGTATAATGTAAAAAAGAAAATGACAGTGCAAACAACAATTAAAAGAAAGTCTAAAAGCATAGAAAGCAACCAAAAACGTACTCATAGATTTATTAAAGCTCTCAGATCTAAAATTTTGAAAAGATCCAACCAAATCTATGAAAAAAATGCCAGTTGAACTTGAGGTTGACAACAAGACCTTCAGAAATGCAATAAAACTTGATATGAAGTTACAATATTACAAAAAAATACCAAGATATTTGTTAACAACAGCCATAAAGAAAAAAGAATAGCAAGGTGCAAGAAAATTATCTCATGGCTTAAAATATTGTAAGTTTAGCTTTCCACTCAGTATATGCAAAATCCAACTTTTTCTTAAGTTTTTGTGTGAATAGTTTGTTTTTTCTAAAACTAGATTTACTTTTGAGGGAGTGAGATTTAAGAAAATTCAAATTACGAAATCCTATGACTTTAAATTTTATTTATAACCCCGAATCCTCAATTAATTTTATTAAATTCTCGGGATTTCAATAGTTATAATTGAATTCCAACGAAATAGGATTTTTGTGGTTTTGACGATTACATTTTAGAGTTTTACCAAAACAGCCAACTGTCTTGGAAATGCTAATATTAGCTTTACCGGCTTTTTTTTCCATCTACTTTTACCGTGGTGTCGATTTCGATACTTTTACAGTTTTACGTAAAATATTTGGTAAATATGCAACTATCTAGTTTTTTTCTTCAAATTATTTTGTCTAGAAATATAATATGATATCATCAAATATCATCATCGAAATATAATACTGTCAATAATATCATTTTAATATCATTATCGAAATATGATATTGTCAAGATTTTAGTTTTTAGAAACAATATTCTGATATATTGTATCTAAAAACTCAAGACAAAATCGCGACTAATTTAGATTATTAAATAACATATTTGTTAAAACATTTGCGTGTAACGACCTAATGATACTTAGAGAAACGACATTTGATCGAAACGACAGTTGATCGAAATGACTTTTGATTGAAACCACACTTGATCGAAACGACAGTTAATCGAAATGACTTTTGATTGAAACCACACTTGATCGAAACGACAGTTGATCGAAATGGCTTTTGATTGAAACCACACTTGATCGAAACGACATTTGATCGAAACAAAACTTAATCGAATAATGAAAGAGAAAATTTACAACTTTGAATCTGTCTCAATTTTGTCAATTTTTTGTTGCAAAAACATAGTAATCTCTAAAAAAAAAATTTTTTGCAAGGCTGCAAGGGTGGGGCTATGGTACAATGCCCCCCCCTTTAAATAACTGACTACAATCTAAAAATAATGCAAAAAAATGTCAGCAATAACCATCTAAAGAAACATAACTATGACAAAAAATCTACTTGTTGCCCCCCTAAAAATGCTTTCCCCAGGGACCTTGTTAAAAAACCCTGGCCTTGACAAAAAATTATAAAAAATACAAACAAGCTTTCTTCTTACTGATGGCCTCTGTTTTTTATAAATCTATTTTGCAATAACGAAGAGATTGTTTAATTGTAGAAACATACAAAAGTAAATCTTTTTTTTTATATCAGCTGTCATTTTGATTAAGTGCCGTTTCAATCAATTGTTGTTTCGATCAAAATGTGGTTCGATCAACTATCGTAGCACCCTTAAATGCACATAATACTGCGGTACCCAAATTTTTTCTTTGTTTATTCGAGAAAAATATGGCTATATAAGTTAAAGCAGTAAAAAAACAAAATAAAAAAAAGAAACCAGAATTTCTTTAGCTTAAAAGTAAAACTGTTTTACAACAATATAATTGATTAAAGTAGGCTACACTTTGTAATCAAGTAAATGGAGCAGCAATTAGAAATGAAGCATCTGGCACTTTCCACACTTTACGCGCACTACTCTGTAATCAGCTATTGAACACTATGTATAAATTTTGGCCTAAGTCACCCTGCTGTTTTTTAGCGGATTGGCAGTAATGTAGTAAATTTCAATAGATCTACACTATCATAGCTCATAACTACAAACTACTGTAGCCTACAATATATAACCATTTCGGTTGTAACTGCATAGCTTTCTTTATCGCTGCGAGATTTGTGATAGTATAGCCTACTTCTCTTTTTATGTTTAGTTTTTTAGGACAAAAGGTGATAAGTTTTACAAATAGAGATTTTCTCAACTTTGCCATGGCCACATAACTACTACTCGTCCCCAACCTACTAACTTTATTGTAACTACAAACAGATTACCACGTTGGATTACGAGAGAATAATTGTCATTCGCTTGTGTTCGTTAAAGATAACAATAAACATAAAATTTTGTTAGTATATAACTTTTCCGGTACAACTTTAATAAACAGTGATGGTTTTACTACGGAGCAAACAGAGCGGTCGCACCAGTCCCCCCTAGAAAACGTTAAAAAGTGGCCCTATCTAAACCAAATATTACTGTATTTCTTCATAGTAGCACCATGACGGTGGTCAACTTGTCTGCACTTTAATTTAGGACGTAAGTAAAGATAATGTACTCGATTAAAAGTGATAAGCGTTTTTTTTAGAGATCACTGTATTTTTGGGATGAAAATGAAGATTTTGGACATTGATTCAAAGTCATAACTTTTTTTCCTAAGAGATCACTGTATTTTTAAAAGGAAAAAAGTTGATTTACTAAAAAGTGCCCCTTATTTTTCTTGCACCAGCCTTCGCTTTTCTAAGGCCATTACTGCTAATCAAACAACAGTTTTCCTTGAATAACTTTAAGAGAATTTTTAAAAAATTGCTAGAATTAATGTTGGTGTCAAAATCGACACTTTGGTAAAAAGTGTGGTTGTATTTTTATCATGACCACAACTTCTCTTCAAAAATTTTTTTTAAATGCAAAAATCTATAAAACAAAAAAAACTAAATTTTAGGATAAGTCGCGATACATGAACGCCAATAACCAAAAAATGATGATAAGTTTAGGAAAAATTCAAGTTGCTTTAATTGAGCTAAAATATCATCTCTGTTTGAAATCTCACTAAAAGTGGTAATGCAAACTAAACGAAAAAAGCCTTTCGTTAACTAAACGTAATATAAATGAAAATTTATTTTGCGCATTTTTAATAGTCAAAAAGAAGCGGCCTAGATTTTAACCGAACTACCTCGGGCCTTCAATAATTGTATGCAACCCTTCGCTTAAAGGTTACGATATGGGAATCTACAATCATGCTTGTACGTTTTTAAACTCTACTTAATAAATTCTGCCATTTTCCCAAAACCGGGGGCGGCAATTTTTTTTGGGAGGGGAAAGTACCATTAGAAAAAATAAATTTTAAGATTTAAAAGAAAACGCATTTTAAGGTAATCAAAAAATTTTTATAGAAAACTTAGTAAAGACCATAGAAAAAGTGTTTACTTGTCTAATGCAACCACATTGTTTTATATAATAAGTCAGGAAATGTTTTCTTCAGCCAAAATGATTTACGGTTCAAAAAGGTTGAACGCTAGTGTAGTGAATGGAAACCATTTTTCATGGGACTTCACTACAGTCTTGTAAACGGGCCCAATTTTTATGCCCAAACCCGAACATAACCATAAAATTTATTTCAAGCCCGAATCGGGCCCGATTATTTTAGATCTGAAGGTTCGATTTGGCGAATATATCAGCTAAAAGGCAGCTTAGTTTTTTATTTAAGAAAATTTAAGCCCAAATCAAGCCCGAACTTTTTTAAAAACTCAAGCCCGAACCCGGCCCGAACCCGAACCTGACCCGAAAATCCCCACCCGATTTACAACTCTGCTTCACTAAGCACTAAAGAAGATTTTCACCTTGAAACTCATGTAAGAATCTTTTTGGTATTTACAAAGCTTTCTCTAAAAATTTTTTGCGGCAAGTTTAAATTTTTATTTTTCGTTCAATCAAAATGTACCATTTTTAAAATTTTGTTTCCATTATTGAAAAAAGGTATAATAAAATAAAGAAAAAATTAAAAACGTCTTAAACTTTTGAGCACAATTGTACATTTAAAAGTGAGGAAGGAACTTTATAGTCCTCAGATACCACATTTAATGCAATGCAATTATCTGTTTTTACTTACCATGACCATGAACTCTCTAGAAATAAATACTTGCGATCATTTACAAATGTTGTTTTACAAAGCTTTTATCTATTAAAAACTATGTAAAACAGTTGTGAAATTTGTACGAACAATTACGGCACAATATGTGCGTAAAAATCCTTTTTCTTTGGAGTCATGTAAGTTATTTTTCTGAAAACTTTAAAAAATTAGCGATCAGCAAGAAATGCGTTTCTACCAAGGAAGAAGAACATAGACAAAATCAATTAATAACTTGGACTATCAATTGAATAATTTTTATCGCAAAAAAGAATGTCGATGTCATAAGTTTTCAACAAAGCTACATTACTCGTCACAGTTTAAATTTAGGTTGATGGTAATTAAATTACTTTTTTGAAAAATTTTAAGTTTTTGTAACTCTTACAAAACCTGGACCTATCTAATTTAACAAACCGTACAACAATTCAAAGTTGAAGAATTACGTAAAAAAACATTAGCAAACTTTTAATAAACAAACATTTTATTACAAGAATTAGCGTACATATCCAAACGAAAAAACGTTTGAAATAAAAAAAGAATTCTGGGCAATTAAAAAAATCGATGTGATCAAAAGCAATCAACTCTAAATAAATTAGTTAAGTCAAAATATTCTTTTATAGTAAAGAAAAATTAAAGTGAGTTTTCCGCGATGTGAAATTACAAGCATAATTTTTTTGTGTAATGATTTGCCTTTTTTATATGTTATAAAGTTTCTTGCCTATTTATCAAATGATTTAAAAAAATCATAGTTTTTGCGCAAAAGCTTGGAATTTTAAATGAAAAGCTGATGTTACCTGATTGGCTCTTCCTTGTGACATACAAACTGAACAAGGAACATTAAACTGGAAAAACGTTCCGCCTTCAATAAGTGAGTAATCGAACAATTCCTTAAGTCTAGTTTCATAATACTCCATTCCGTAAATGAATGAAGCACCTGGTCAAAAACATAAAAAAATCAATAAAAACCAATTCGTAATTAACTTTCTTAATAAACTTGAACCGTTTAAAACTGAATACACAAAAATGAAATTGTGTTTGCTCAATAGATATTTTGAATTTTGAATTTTTGGATTATAAAACCAAGGCAATTTTAGTTCATTGTTGTAGATGTGTAAAACAGTAACCGCAATTTTCTTTAGTGGTCGTTTCTACCACGAGGGTGGAATAGAGCTTTTTTCTTTTATTGATATTTTACTTCTTTCCAAGCTTAAGCGCTGATCAAAGCAAAAAAGAATTAAAAGAAACAAAAAACACTCCATTCTACGCTCATAGTGGAAACAAGTTTTTACTTGGCTCTGAAGCAAAAGGATTCAATTTTTTTAAAACAAAAATGATTTAACAAAAAATCTAACTTTTTACGGAGCCTGCACAAAAGTTGCAAGAGGCCGCAGTTTACGCATTTTTACTACAATTTTGTAATAAGCCATTTTTCATTTTTTCAAGATTTGCCGTTGTTAACCTGACTTTACAGCTAGCTAATATAGGAAATATAGCTTAAGCAACGTAGGTGATTTGAACTTGATTGGCGACCATAATGTCGTCTTAAATTTTAAGTCTGTGAGCTAGATAATGAAAATTTATTATATAATAACATTAGTGCCACACTTCATTTGCAACATAATCTTAACCGCATAAATCTATAGTTAAATTTTTTTTTAGTAGTTTTAAATTTAGGTATGTCATAATTATTTTCCTATTAATAGTGATTGCATAGTTGGTAAAACCACAATTAATTTATCTCATTTAAGTTGTTAGCAAGTGGTTTTAGAAGACCAATTGTTCGTTGGTCGTTTTACTGTAATTCTAAGCGGATTTGCGCTTTTTCTTTTATTCTCTTTTGTCTCTTTTATCTCAAACGTTCATTAAGTGTTTTGGAATATTCTAGTTAATTCGAAATCGTTCGGCATTCTCTAGCATCTCTGATTGGTTGTTGTAAAGTGTAATTTTAATTTAATCGGTATTCGGGGAAATCTACGTTATTACAGAATATTTGCTTGTACTCTGGCGTCACGAGACAAGATCTTAATAAACGTGTATTTTTTTTTATTTTATTTCCCAGTAATTTAAGTCGAAGATTCAGTTGAGTTGTTCCTGTTGATTGACAAGTGTTAAAAGCGTTTTGCACCAGTGTCATGGGAGATTAATTCTATGTAGAGATAGAATTGTTTTGTGTTGCGGACAAAATACCAAGATTAAAATTATCCATTGGGGCGCTAATTCAGTCTTATAACATGCATGCTAGTACAAAGTTGTTGAAAGTGATTATACGCAGTTTTAGCGCTGAAATTGTTTGAAGTTTGGTGCAGCTTGGAAGCAAATTTTGGTGAGTCGAAGCAAAACAAGATTTATAAATTTGCTGGTATTTTTTATGTTTATTGCTTCAATTTAAAAGTAGACTTAAAAAATTTTGGTTAGAATTCTAAATTTCAAAAAGAAATTCTCGTCTTTAGCTTAAGCAATTCCTAACTGTTTTCCCATCAACTCTTTTTAGATGTTTATTCCAATTTATTTGATTGAAAGTTTGGCACAATTTCTGTGAATAATTTGCGCCTAATTTTTCAAATATTTTCTATTTTTATTTATTCCTATAAATAATTTTATATTCTAATATTTTTTTTTGGTGCAAATATAGAATTTTTATTTTAGCTGTTTAATTCTTGCACATCAAATTGACTAACATTATAAATTTCAATCAGCCTTGTTTAGCAAAATAGATAAAAAATTAGCTTAAATTCTTAAAAGTTTTTAAAAAAATTCTCTTTTTTTTATAAACATTAACATAATTAAAATTGATTATAAGTTGACAAGCTATTAAATCAATCAAAATAGAAATGCAAAAAATTATACTTTGAAACCCATCTGTGTTTCTGGAGCTGCCACTGTTCGGATATGAAACATTGACATCAAGACATAAAAAATTCGCTCCACCACCGTGGTGATTGTGATGATTTGTAGCCGCTATTCCTGCAAGTCAAAACTGGAAATGTAAGTACAAGTACAAGATTACTTTCTTTGTTGTGAAAAAAAGTTGATTAAAAAATTTTATTCTGATGAATAAGTTTGTGTGCTGAGCTAAAAGAGTTATTAATAGAACTTTACCAGAGTAGACCAATGTTGTTTCAAAAGTTGTATCTTTGCAATCTCTTCTTCCCCACCTAATAAAAGTCGCTCCACCAAGCACTAAAAACAAACGCAACGTTAATTATAAATTTTCGTATGCTTTTAAACAAATGTCAATAATAAAATGTTGAAAAACAAAAAAACTTTAGCAAAACAACATATATTAATTTTAAAAACTTGGCTTTTGTTTCTTCTATTGTTTTCAAATATCTGCGGGAGATAGTGTTATTAGTTGACAAAGTCTTTTTTCTCCTGACGTTATACGTTTCAAAACTGTCCGTCTTTTTTTTGAAAAAGCGAAAACAACTCTCTTTTTTTTAAAAATAAAATTGTTTTGCTTTAAATCAATAACGAATTGCAGTTTTAGGTCTCCGACAGTCGTGAAACCATTTAAAGTAATTAAACATAGTATTTATTATCTCGATAAATTTTTAAACGTTTAACATCGTTAAAAACAACCTAGATATTAAGAATGTTGCTATTTTTCTTCAACGACTTTAAGCTGCAGAATTAGCCTAAAAACAAAAAAGCGACTACTTGCTATTTTTTTTGAGAAGTCAACAAAAATTTAACTAATCAATTAAAAAAAAATATAGTAATTTTTTTGAATTTTTGTTCAACACATTGTACACACATAAAAAAAAATATAGTGATTTTTCTGAATTTTTGTACAACACATACTATAAGTATAAGTATATCATCATACAATTTTAAGTTTATAGAATAAAAAAGACTAATATTTATAGTCCAAAAGCAGCATAAACGTACCTTGTGGGGTTTCTGTTGTTAAGCTGTCTTCCTAAACAAAAAAAACTGTTTTATGTAAAATTTAAAACACTTGACAATTAATAGGATAACGAATACCTTTAAAAACAAAATTGTTTTGAAAACGTAGTGGTATCAATGCTGAATCAAAATTTTAAACAAGGGACAAAAACTATTCGTCCAATTTTGTCACTAGAAGGTTAGGTTGATTTATTTAATGAACTGTAATGTGAAAATGTGCAATTTTTCAAAAGTTTTGAGTTAAATTCTACGTGTTAGCATTCTTATTCATTTTTGTAAATTATCTCAGTTTTATTTACGGGTTAAATAAATTGAAAACAACAAGGCAAGCAACCGCTGTGACAAACCCAAAATAATCGGTTGGGAGCAAGATTGCAATGTTGCGAAAAGAACACGACAAGTTTATGACAATTTTCGATGTATGAAGTGAGTATAATGTAAAAAGAAAATGGGTTTGTATTTCTATTAAAAACCTGTTGTTATAGCTGATCACTCAAAACAAGGGTCAAATACGTCAATTGAGTTTTTTATTTGTTTTATGATTCTATTTGTTTTCAAAGATTTCAAGAAAATTTTTAAATCAATTACGGTCATTTCAAGAAAATTTTCTTAGTTGTTTTTTTAATTTTAATTATATATAATTATATATTAATGCAAATATTACCAAGGTTTATTTGAATAACTATCAAATGATTAATTGTCATGAAACTATAACCACTTGAACATTAATTAACTTTTGCAGGACGAAATATCAAAAGTTTTTATTTATTAAAACTATTGTTTTCAAATTTCACCTTAGACTCGGACTGTCGTTTCGTAAGAATATGATTTTCTGACGCCAAATTCCTCTTGAAACGTTTTGGTGCTTTTGAAATGTCATTTAGTGTTTTGTCAAAGTCATTAAGTTTGGATTCTAACCTAAAATAAGAAGATATTAAAAATTATACTGCCGTATAAATGTAAATAATAAAAACATTTATTAGAAATAGTTGTAATAATACCAATAATAATTAAATGTACTGTGGTAATACCATAAACCTTTAACAATCTTCTTGTTACTATATCAAGTTTTTGTTGTTATGAAGTCTACCCCCGCCAAAAATGAAAAAATTTGGACGTATTGATTATTGATTATAATAAAAAGCTGGAAGTTACGCATGGCGAAATATTGCTATTCACTCTAGGTTTAAGTAGTAAATTTGTCACCATATCTAAGATCAATTTTATCAAATCTAAAATCAAGCTTATGTAAAATTTTTATTCAAAAGTCGTAGTTAATTAATCTATTAAAACAGTGTTTTTCAACCTTTTTCATACCGCGATCAAATTTGCAACACACAGTAATTTAACGAACCCCTTCGGTACACAAATTCTAATTTAAAAGTTTGCAGGCTATCCAATGCCAGCGCCACCATTTATTTAAAGTTAATAGTGAAAAAAGGTTTTCTTTTGAAATCTGTCTTTGATTTCTCAATTTTTGTCGCAAACACAGTGATCTCCAAAAAAAGGCTTTAATTTGGATAAAAATTTTGTTTATCAATCGTTCCCGCGACTCCCAGAAAATAGCCAAACGACGCCAGATTAAAAACAATTGCACTAAAATATTTACAAAAGGGTTTTTTTAATTAAAATTACTTTTGCATTCTTGCGTGCTTCGAGTTAGATTCGTAAAAAAGCAAGGTTCCAAACATTGATACGACTACCATGACAACGAAAGCTTCTTTTGCAATCCACGGAAACCTAATTTTTTGACTCTTTTTTGTATATATGGTTGGAATAAAGCCGTACGAAAATTTCCTTTCTACATTCATTGCACTTATTATAATTCGTAAACTTAATCTGCACGTGTAACCTATAAAAATAATGTTAAGAATAATTTTTAACCATTGAAAAAAAGCTTGCTGATGGTTAAAAGTCAGCAGATAAAACTTTTAGTTGTTTTAACTTAGGTCTATGTCAGTTAAAATGTTTGAAAGAGATAACAATGTTTAATAAAAAGTAAAAGGTTTTTTCCACACATTATATTGTTCTTGTTTGAAAATATAAATGCATGCGTACAGATTGCGCAGCCATTATTTTGTCGTGGTCATCGTCGTCGTCGTTGTCGTCATAGTCGTCGTTTGGAAGGGCATCCACTCTAGGTCAGACAAAAACAGAACTTGAGCCAAGGGTTTATTTTTTTACTACCCCAGGCTACTATACTGCTCGGCTAAAAATGCTGGCAATGATGGTGTTGAGCCAGCATCGTATTTTGTCATCCAAAACCGTCTCGGGATCAATGCAGTTTCAGGTGTATGGGGCACGCTATTAAAACGAGTTCTGCGGTTTGTGCAGGGGCGCTGTGGTTACAATTCGGTGAAAGAACAAGTTGTGTATGGAGTAATAGAGTCGCCCAATACCAATCCACAGGTGATTGAGCCTAACCCAAACTGTTCGCGGCAAGCTTTTTGCAATGGGCCTGGCATTAGCTATGAATATGAATGCGTAGAACCTGAACGTACTCTTACAATACTCTGCGTTGCATCTGTAATTTTTCCACTAGAAAGCGCGGATTCCAAGTCTGGTACAGTTATTTAATAAATTCTGCGCAGCTGGCAAAAATCGGCGTCTACGGTAGATCTTAGTTTCTCTTGGCGAGTATCTCAGGACCTACTTAAAAGACCATACAGAATATGGTCATGATCCAGTGATCCACGGTAAGCTAAAGCAAGTGTCATTGCTAGTCTGCAAAGCTCAGCTGGTTGGATACCTGAAAATATGTGTAAGCGGTCCGTTGGAGTCAGACGCAGGCACCCAGTGAGTATGCGCAAAGCGTCATTTAGAACACTGTCTATAAGGCGAGTGTCAGCGATGCAACACCAGACTGGTGCGCAGTACTTAGTTTTTGAGTGGACCAGAGATGGGGAAGCTGTACACAGTGTTTTAGCACCAACACCCCATCCTGAGCCTGCAAGTTGCCTCAACAGTGTGATGCGCAAAGATAGTTTTTTGCGCAATGCAACTAGTTGATGACGGAACGTGAGCAACCTGTCCAGTTTCACCCCAACATAAATAGAGATTGGGAAAAAACTAGAAATCTATTTTTGTTTGTTGTAGACCCAGATCAAGTTTAGCTTTTTGGTTATTTACAGTAAAAAAAGGGTCCCGTCACCGTCTAAGTGTGATTGAGGTTCAAATTTAAACTCTAAAGATGCAACGAAGTATAGACATGTCTTCACTTAAAGTCCTACCCAAGTCCATCTAGTTTCTCGAAGAGTAAAACAATGCTAGATTGCTTGCATAAGCAAACTTTCGGGAAATCATGGAAGGCGGTCGAACATACAGATGATGAAAAGGATAGGACCAGAGCTGATACCCAGCAGTTAATTTTATTTGTGAGAAATATTCACTAGGTCTGGTGTGATGTCTCTGTAAAAGTCAGACACTTTTTAAAAAACAAATCGAGATGACTTGGGGTCATTAACCTCCTATCTCCTATATCTAACCAACTGAGGCAATAGCATGAGCCGAAACGGGACAATGAAAAGAAGAGTGTCGTGACTTACCAGTAAGGTTGTTCAAAATATTCCACACTTTTCGACTAGAGTGTCAAATTCGATGCTTCCAGCTGCTTCGGACCATCAATCCCTCCGCTTTCCGTCAAGTTTAACAAGTGAAGCTGTAGCAGCCAAACTCGAACCGTCTCCCTGAAGGGACTGCAGGAACATTCTCTGGAGTGATTCACATTCAGCATCCCAACAAGGAAAAAAGTTGTTTCGATACCTGCCTGAAATGGACTTTTGGCTGCTTTCCTGATGATTTTATTAGAGTCCTGGTAAGCTGCATTCACATCAAGTAAATCAGGTCGCAACAAAGTCTTTGCAAATTTTTTCGTCAAAGCAATTTAGTGACTTCATTTGGCTTTGCTGAACTTCCATCGCTTAACAGGCATACTTGGCACTGGCAAAGCAAACTATGGAGGTGTAATAACTAAAGTTCGATGTTGCGATCTGGAAAACTTTTTAAGAATCCGGCTGGATTGGTGCCAGAGCTAGATCTGATTGGTGCCAGTGTTCCAACGGCCGGAGTAAAACCTGGCGGAATCCTTGGCATTGTATAGGAGAGCAAGACTTTTAATACTGGCCCAGCCAACCATGCACTCACACCGTCCGAGCTATTATCATCGTAACCCCAATTAACGGAGCGATACTTGAAATTGCCGGCACAGAGAGAGGAGTGAGGAAGCACTGGAAGATCAAGCGATTGCAGTCGCGTTGGTGGAGGTTTATAGACGTTAACTATTTTATAACCCTCAGTGTCAACGAACCAATATTTGATCTCCAATGTCGGTGTAGATTGGTCCAAAAGCGTATATTTTAATCGCTCGTGAACAAATGTAGCAAGGCCATGCTTCCTGTTTAAGGAAGACACATTCAGTTGGAAGACTGCAAGTACTAAATTCTCCGCATTAGTGGAGTAAATCTCCTGTAGTAGGATGACAAGAGTGCCTTAAACTCTAAAGCAAAATAATAAAGGACGTTTATCTTACTCGCAGTAAGGCCTTTGGTGTTCAGTTAGAGTAGTGGGTCTTCAGAACTTGTTGGATAATTCCTAAAAAGGGAGTTTTTTTTCAAATATTTTATCATCCTGAAAAGGACGTTTGTCAATTAGTAGACCATCGCTAAACGCTAGGGTTTGTTGATACCTTTTTGTTTTGGCAGTTTGGTTTCTGTCTTTCATGAGTAATCGCAAAAGCATACTTATTACGGTCCCTGCTTTGAGACACCACCTGTCCACTGGGTCATTAGTTAACATTAACACTTAGCGATTAGTAAACAATAAAAAAGATTACGTCATAAAAATAGCTTAAAGTACAGTAAAAGACTAAAAATCAATTATAATTTATTTGGCTAAGATTAATAGTTTGAACAAAGTGTGGTAGCAGATCATGGCTAAAATTTTGTTAAAATATTTGATTAAATCGGCTTTTGATGTTGGCGTATTGCAGCTGTCGCATTTGTTGATTATTTTTTGTTATGATATTATACAGTAGAATTCGTTCAATATATCACAAGGAGATTAGAAATAAAAACAAATATGCAAACTAATAAAAACTCTGAAGCATCTTGCAAACTTTTGTTCCAGTAATGCGCCTTGTTAATCTCTTCGCCAACTTTGGGAAGATTATTTAAAATAGTTTTTAGAACATTTAGACTTTGACTTGTGAGCAGAAGAAGACGAGTTAGATATTTATTTTATTTGTATAATATATGTTGTTTGCGTAAAAAGCACTTTATGACTGATTCTTCGAGGTTGTTGTACTGCTTTGCTAAAAGCAATGTTGATTCTGCTTAATGGTGACTCTGTTTAACGCAAAAGCAGCAACTAGGCAAATACGACCATGTGAAGATGAGGACACCAATTTACGTGTTTTTTGGCACACCGGTTTTTTTATAGATGTCAATTTTTAAACATACTATTGCTTCTGTTGCACTACTCGCTTGAAGTCGCATTTGAATAAAAATATTTTGGGCAATTTTATCTTTATCACTATTTGAGTCGAAGTACTTCAAAAATGTTTTTAACCAAAATATTTAGAACATTTTGCAACAAGTAAACGTTAAAATCGTTTTAGCTTAAAGCGTTATTTTCCGTCAAGTTTTCAAAAATTATATTTTCCACTGAATTTTTCTGCGACTGCTTTCAGTTTGAACCGACTTTAAATTTTTACCGCTTCAAATTACAACAGAGTTGGTTAAATAAATGGATGGGATTCTTGGAAAAAATGCAAAATTTTTTACACGTCTAGTAATCAAAATATCTTAAAATATCCGCCGGTTTTCAAATCAATTAAAAACAACAGGCCGAAACCATCATCGCATATACAAAACCGAGATCGAAACACAGCTTTCCAAAAATCAGTCTTGCAACCAAGATTGAGACTGAGACAAATTTCTAGACCTTCATCCCTGATTATCGAATTTTTCTTTATCAAGCCACACCCTCACAAGTCAAAGTCTGCGCAGCTCAATTTAGTTGGGACTTAATGCCATTAATTAATTAAAGAAACTATGTGTAATAATTCTATACGGTTCGCCTCATACATTTTCAAATATAGTGGATGACAAGTGTAAATAGCAAAAAAAAAACAACACAACCGCTTAAAGGCAGACAGCAAACAATTTAAATTACAACTTACGGACAGTCAGTGAGCTTAATTTTTCAACAGGATCTGCCGCAATTAATTCACATCTGGGCACAATGAGTAATTTAAACGTTGCTAAATGAAACTTGCCCCACAATTATCATACAAAACTTGCAAAATAAAACCCGATCCATATACGCTCGCATAGCAAAAAGTATACACCTCATATCTAGTTACTTTTTAAAAAGTATACATCTAGCTTCAGTTCAACGACATGCTCTTCAGCAAAGAAAGGAGATACACCCGCAGTGCCAGTCAACGCTCAAGCCATATGTAGTGGTAAGCTCTTCGCTCCACTCTAATCCTGCGGTACAACTTTCCTCCAGTAGCTGGATGGATTAAAAACAGAAAAGACTATAAAACACATAAAATAGGTTTTTTTTAACAATTTTTTTTTATTAACCATTTTCAGTTTTTATTAAATTTTTGTTTTTCGCTACCTAAAGCCCCAAATTAAAGTAAATTGAATTCGAACACTTTTACGTAGTAGATATTAAAATTTTAAGCAATAGAACACTACATCTAAAATTTAGATAAAATTCCTAGCGAGATTTTTTTGAAACAATAAACGTATTACCAGGTTTGTTTTTTGAAATTAACATTGCAAACTCTGAATTCAATCTCATCAATCTATAGTATCTCATCCCTTCTTAACATGTGGGTAATTTTTCACGTGTGGGAAAAGGTGGAGTTTCAGGTAAAAAATTAGTCATCATTTGGTTTTTTGAAAAGCTATCATGAGAATATAGTATATTAGTCAACAACCAATTTTGACAGCAATTTTACCAATAGTACTGTTAAATCCTAAACATTCTTGTAAATTTGTCAAAAGTGTATCATGAATCGAGAACTGTTAGCTTCAAAAGCGATGTGCAAATTGCTTGAATAAACTTTAGACTAATATTGCAATTAAAATTGTAAACTATAATACAAGACTGCTTTTAATACTCAACTCTTTTGAAGACTGTGCTGATATAATTAATCTAAGTATCAATATCTTCTGTTTCACAATTATGTGCCATTCTTCTGAAAAGGAAGCACGTTGATTTAAAATGTGCATTTAATGCCAGAAGTCATTCGAAAAAACAAAAACAAGCAGTTAAAACGGATATTTCTGATAGGATATTTCAAAAATATTAGCATTGTTTGAAATACGTTTTGTCATTTAAACAATCAGTTGCGCAGTATAGACCCAAAGCTGTTAGGAAAAAGAAAAAAGATTGCTGAATTGATAGCATAAGCAGAGCTTAAACTTTGAAAAACAAAAATGTTTTTAGCATATTTAATAAAATGATTAAAGTAATCAGCTTTTTTCATTTTACTTAAAGAGAAGGTGTTAAAAATTTGGAATAAATATACTTATTAAAAAATTTTAACATTATTCTTAATTTTAAACAAAACTAGCCCAGTGTAATTTCAAGACCTTGATTTTTTTATAATTGATCTTAAATTTCTAAATGATTTAAGCAACCGGAGTTTTTTGTTAATTGTTTTGAAAATGTGGCGCAACGTACCGAAGAAGAAATCTGTTTGCTCAACTTACTATCTACTACTCTTGATGTTCTCTATCAACTGATTTCTCAGTATTCGGACTTTCATAGTTTAATACGTAGTGTTGTGCAGATACTACAGATTGTGCAATACTAAAAGCAAAATATTTAGGCCTGCTGAAAGGCAAGTTCGATCTGGCTGCGTGGCTGTTCGCAGATGATATGAAATTTAAGTAATTTTCTAGTTTAAAAGCTATACAAAAACACATCTTTAAAAGTGATCCCACTTCTCGGCAATTATGCTGATTTTGACGCACTTTTAAATAATGCAAACAAAAAGCAGTTGCAAAAATCTCCATCATTTCTTGCTTAAAATTATTCAATCCGTACTTGGTGAATGGTGTATTTAGTGTTGAGGGCACTTACAATATTAAATGCTTTTAGTCCAAGCTAAGCACCTTAGAGTTTTTAACATTTTCAACATTGGTTACGGATTTTGTTATCATGATGCATCACTAGATACCTCTACAAACAAAAAACATTTTGAAAGGAAACGTTTCAATGAACAGAATCTTATAGACACGCTTAGCTTGTCGGATTTGGAGATCACCGCTAGACGACAACAAATGGCAAATTTACCGGCAAATCGTGTCACATGGAATCCTCCATTCGCGGCTTTTGGCACAGACCTAATATAGACGTATTAATTATTCAAGTATGAAGGTGAATTAAAGCAATAAATTTGAATTTTTAACTGTTTTGCAACACGTGCGAGATACTTCGAGGATGCACAACCTCTAAAACAAATACATTTCTTGCGAGACAAAATGTGAAAGCCAAAGGACGTTTACGTCGACAACCGCAGCAATTTCACTTCCACTATTAATAAAAAAGCATCCGGAAGTGGAACAATAATGCACTGTTGTTTCTGGGTTTTTGTAATAAATGACATTGACATTAGTGGCAAAAGCCGCATTGGACAATTTCGATCAATTGACTATAATTACCAAAATTGAGCGTATCATCAATGGTTGACCTATTAGCAATCTTTAAACAATCTCGCCAAGGATAATAGTTTCTGGTACCATGAGAAATTCCTTCTTGATTCGTTTGTTAAAGCTAGTGGGTATCGTCATTTCTGAAAAAAAATTTTTGGCGGAAATATCTTGAAAAAATTGCTTGCTCAGCGTTTGCCTTTCAACGTAGGGAAAATAGTTTAGTGCTGCAACTAACACACAAGTTGCCAGGTAAGGGAAAAATGAACAAAGGCTGTACGTAATAGTGGATATCATGCCAGATAAAAACAATGTCGTTGTACAAATCTACTTAAATAGATGATGAACAACTGTTGATGAGAAAGATTAGAAAGATGTTCATGCCTTGGAAGGACAAATAAATTGAAAATTTAATGTCTTTATGCTCAGTAAAAACTTTTTTTCGGTTTTGCTTTGTCATTGTTCTCAAGTGCTAAATACTAAAGTGACCTAGTTTGTTTTGCTGTGCTTTTAATATATTTTTCTTTCATGTTACTGTTTTATCTGCTGGCATCTTAGATTTTTTTAATAAGTACATTATTCATTTTACATTGGTGATGAGTTGTAAATAATTTTAATTTTACTTACAAGTCTGTTATTTGCTAATAACTACAATATTTATTTTATTTTTTAACCCTTAAAACGCCCAAGTGTTTTGTCAACCTCTATTATCTCTGGGTCTTTAGCGACTCGTATAATTCATTAATTATATTTTTCTGGTTTTAACATAATTACAGTATGGAAAAGTTACTGTAGATCATGAGTGTAAACATTTTGAAAAATGGAAAGGTGTAAGACAATATTGTGGCGTCATAATGTAATATTGCATGCAATACACACACTGCACAATAATTATTTAATAAAATCGAGTACAGAAATTACGTTTCATTTATACTTGAATATTCCAACAAACTATTCACAAAATAGCAATACAAAAGACAACCAACGAACGAAACAAAACTAGCAAACGAATTAAAATCAACAAAAAAAATGAATAATAGTATGCATAATTTCAATTAAGTCAACAAAGTCCATTCAGCACAGTACGAACACAAAACTGTCACATTTTGATGATCATTGCAGCACGTTTCACCGCATTCACTGCACATATCTGCAATTTTTTGATCCATTGCTGATAAACAAATTTGGCAACGTCTTCTCTTTTGTTTCCCCATTTAGCTTCTCTGTCGGTGAGCTTGAATTTGATTTCTAGATCCGCATTTTCGCAAGGCTTCTTTGGTATTCTTGGGTGATTCTTTGACCTGAGCTCGATGCTGCAACCACGGATGAAGAAGGCTCATTTCCAAATTGTCAAAAATTTTCGTCGGCGATGGCTTAATTTTTCTTCCCACAGTGGATGTTTTGAACAGAATGAACAGCGCATTTATACCTGCAATAATTAGACAATTATAGAAATAAGCAAAAAGTCAACGATTTGTGATATAAATACTTGTCTTTATTAAATACCCAGAACGATAACGCTCAAAACAACGTTGCCAAAATTAACTAAAAGATCATCACTAAACAAAAAGATTTTAACATTAAATGTCCGGCTACCAGCATAAAGCCTCAAACAAAAAAACTACTAATTATGATGATTAAATTAAGCGCTTTAAGACGAAACGATATCAATTAGATTTTAAGGTCTGCATATCGAAACATGGCGTAAACAATCAACAAATTAATAAATCATTACAATCTTCTCTGCGTAAAAAAATAATTAACTAATGGATCAATAATTTGCGGAATCGTAGCGCTCAGGAGGTTTACAAAAGCGCTGGAAGCGACGTACTTTGGTTTCGCAGGAAGGATCATTTATTAAACTTTTGGGTTTGGCGTCCACGTCTTCGGTTGTAAAACTTTCATTTGCTGGCGCTGCGTCATTAGCTGGATTTTCCGAGTCGACTTCCACAAATCAATTTGTTTCTAAAATTTTATCGTTTGATGTTGGCTTAGAAGCCAGTGTTTTAAAGCTACGGTGTCTTTTTTTCCATCGGGGTATCGCACGTATGCGTATTGTGGATTTGCTTTGATCAAGTGCACTTCATCTGTAGGAGGATTGAATTTCGAGGACCAAACATGACGCTTGATCAAAATTGGTCCGGGGATTGCAGGCCAAGACGGTATCGAGGAGCCAGATGTAGACCTACACTGAAAGTTAAAAAAGTTAAAAATTCGTTCAACTGTATTTGGACTAACATCTAGTCTTTCTGGTCTCAGTACTTTTTCCATTTCTTGTTAGTTAAATTGATATGAATACTTGTCGTTATTATATACCACTAAATCTGTGGCTTTAACTAACAAGAACGATAACGCTCAAAACAACGTTGCCCAAGATTAACTAAAAGAAAGATTATCACTAAACAAATTTTTTAAAATTAAATGTCCGGCTACCAGCATAAAGCTTCAAACAAAAAAACTATTAATTATGATGATTAAATTAAGCGCTTTAAAACGAAACGATATCAATTAGATTTTAAGGTCTGCATATCAAAACTTGGCGTAAACGATCAACAAAACAATAAATCATTACACTTTGTTCTTTTTTGCACGCTGTAATTATGACAAAGTTGATCCACGCGGTCTACAGCTGCTTTGCTGCATTGTATTCTTGTATCATTTTAGGTTTTCCTGTTGCTTCGTCCACTTTGTTGTCATCTCGCATTGTAGAAAGAAGAATTACAGATTTGTTCTTTTTTGGCACATAAGATACCAAGTTTGTCTAAGGTCTCTGTACCAATTAAGGCCCACCTAACAGATTTTAGGCAATAACTCAAAAACAATAAGACATAAGCGGTTAAAACTTCATATCTTTTTAGTATGGGTGAATGATCACAACATATCACCGGCACGTGACCAAATATTAACCAGTAAGTGTTTAGCAAGAAAATAAAAAATCAAAAAAAAATTGCTTTATTAAGAGCATAAGCTCCAAATAAGGCCCACTAATTTTTGAAAGTTTTTGCAATTAAAACATAGTCAAACATGCCAAATTTACCAAATATAACGCAACAACAGCATCAATTTACAATAAGAATTAAAAACCTTTTTGTGTAAATGCAACATTGTATCAGTATGCAAAATAATCATTTTGGAAAATACATTCAATTTTTTTTTGAATTGTCATATTGTTCAGTACTTGTAGCCAACATAAGTAAAGTGTTAATCACAATTTATACAAATAGAATTGTCTTTGCCATCAGACTCAAGTCCAACACATTCCTCATGATACCACACTCCACAAACTGAGCATTGATGCATGCTCAGTTTTGATTGATTGCTACATACAGAACAAAACCAAGAAGCATCCCTGGGTAGTATGATCATACAGTACGTTGGTTTGTGCTTGATACCGGTTTGCCAGTAATCTTTTTGAGACAATTACTTTTTCCAGAAGCTCCTCTCAATGAGGAAGCTTTCTCAGTATCTTTGAAGAGATTTTTACGTAGGCCTACTACTTGAGCCTTGTAATTAAGGCTTTTTTTACGTAGTTTGCTTCTTTCTAAATTTGGGGGTCATCATGAGCTCAGTAAAGCTCACATTGTGATCATTCTTGCTGGATGCTGATGTCAGAGCTCCAACTTTATCAAAAAATGGTGCCGTAGCAGGCAGATACCAGCCATTCAGCAGTCACTTAATAGAACTGTTGATAGAACTCAAAATCTGGAAAGCTTAACAGCTTAATGGGCCTTATTAGGAACACACACTATTCTTGAAAAAACGTTCAACTCAAAATACTAAAAAAAATTTTTTTAAATCAAGTGCAAGTTTCTGTTCATTATTAAGTCTATTTTGCACAGAAAACTTTACCACAATGAAAAATCTCAGCTAATTAGCAAAAAATTGCAACTGATTTTCTTGCAAATTAACAAATACTGCTCAATTTGACTCTGCACATTTTCGTTTTGCTCTAGCGAATCGAACATTGAAGGAAAAAAGCTGAAATGCGGTAAACAACTGTGAATTTATATTGTTTTCTAAAAAAGGTTAAAATAATTTTTTTCTTCGTAAAAGATTTTGAGATCCGAGCAATGGGCCTTATTAGGGACTGGGCCTTATTACGAACAGGGACCTTATTACTGAAGCCAAACAAACTCGATTCAACTTTCCTGTTTTTTCCTGTTGCGAATTCTTTGAGAATTTTTGGCTTGTTTCTTCTTATTGTTCCAAGCAATGTTATCTACAGTACTATCGAAGTAGATCTGCAGCAAGGTTAGTACTTGTAAACCGATTGTCTGTAGTAACGTTTACTTCAGAAAAGTAGAGCGGTTCACAAAGTGTTTTTACTGTGTTAACTGCCAAACCAACGTTTCGCTGCTGACCTTGACGTCCAATGTAAGGAATCCCATTGAACGTGTATCCAGCCACGCAACAACAAAGCAAGAACAGCTTCATTCCATATTTGTCTGGTTTGCTCGGCATATATTGCCGAAATCTACATTGGCCACGAAATGGTATTAATTGTTCATCTATGGTGACAAATTCGCTAACAATGTAAAATTTTCTGCAGTTTTCTATAAACTGATTCCAAAATTGACGAAATGGAGCAAATTTATTCGTTTGACTTCGATTTTTTCAAATGTCAAATCGCAAATAGACCACGATCTGTTCAAATCTGTTGCGTCCAAAAGCTGCCAGAAATATAGATCTCCCAGAAATGCCCGATGACCACAACGAACAAAGTGATTTGTGCTGAGACCGACAAACACCAATAAGAAAAAAGAAGTCCCACTACAGCTTTGATTTGAAAAAGGTCCACGGGAGTCCAATCATTCGAATTTTTTCCTTTAGCCTTCAAATACTTTCGGGCATATACATTAGCGTATTGCAACTTGTCTCAGCATATTTTCATTGATGAGCAACATACTGTAAATGATTCTTCTTCGGTTTTAATATTTTTGGCATCAGAGAGGGGTCCTTCAGCTGTGTGGCGTATATCACAAGCACGGGTGCGCGATGATGATGGACAAGTGCTAAACCATAATATACCATTTATTTCTGTAAATGTTTGGGAATTTATGCTTGTACTATTGCTGCTGGCAATAGAGCTATTACTTTCTTCAGCCACAGTAGCACAAGCTTTGACATGCTCTTCTTCAGTTGCTGAATCCTCGTCTTCAGTTTTTTGAATCTCATCGCTGAAATCTGCGCCATCATCATCTGAATCTTCACTTTGCATATCGTGAATTTCTTTACCATGCTCGTTGTCAGAGTCAGACAAATCTTATAAGTACTTTGCAGCTTCTCTAGTGCATAATTTTTCTGCAATTGCTACGTTGAAACCGCTTCAACATAACAAGTCTATTTTGATTATGCGCTTGTCTACATAAAACTTATCAATGCAATTTATAGATTTAGAATCGATTTATTATTTGTAGTATTTTTCCGATACAAAAATTTTAAAAACACAAGCAAAACTAAAAAATTACATTATTACCCAACAGGATTTCAAGCACCGTATAAATTTTCTTCCTCAATTATTAAAAAAATTTTAAGAAACCGCTTGAAGGCAATAATGCAACCATAAAAAAAAATTATATAAGGTGCTAAAGGAATACTAGGAGTCACAAAAGCATAACCCATACAGTTCTTGAATTAAAAGCGAACAAAAACGCGAATGGGTTGCTAGCGACCCAGATAGGCGCTGAAGGGTAAAAAAAGGTTGGTTTATTAAACCTTGCCTTTAGAGCCGCGTATTTACACGATAAAAACAGCTCCTAGATGTTGTGTTTTTTATTATCTGAGTGCTAATTATTCAGCCAACGTTAAGTTGGTTGGTACGTAAAAATTAATAGGCGATAATCTTCTATTTTTACTTTTTGTTTGTTTAATGCATTAATAGTAATTGCTCGTAACTTCTTAAATTCCTGGATTTATTTAGATTTCTATTGATGTGCATAGGCGTAAGCAGAGGAGAGTTCGGGGCCCAACCCCGTTCTTGAAGAATGGTGTTCAAACTATTGAGAGGGGGCACTTATACATAATAACATATCAACGACAAGTAGACAACAAAAGTGTGTTCGTACTTATTTTTTGTTACGCATTCTAGTTATTTTTAAATTTTATTAATGATCAGGCTTAGATTTTTGCTAACGACCAAATTAAGTTCAAACTTAGGCATACCATATTTGCAAAATGTAAATCGCGACGTTTGTTAAAAGAAAATATGTAGTGTTCTCTAAACAAAAAGGTCTTCACTTTGAATTTGTGTCTAATTTCTTGATTTTCGTCGTTAAAAGTAGTGTTTTCTAAAAAAAAGATCTTCACTTTGAATCTGTCTCGGATTTCTTGGTTTTCGTCGTTAAAAAGTAGTGTTCTATAAAAAAGTTTTTACTTAGAGTTGGAATCACACGGACATAATGGTGAATTGATAGGAACGCCGGGACAAGACCTAAAAATCAGGATTGCTCCGGCTAAAATGAACGTATGATAATCCTAAAGTTAACTCGTCGTCGTCATCGTTTGAAGGGTATCCACTCCAGGTCAGACACAAACAAGACTGGGGCCGAGGGTTTATCCTTTTACTACCCCAGGCTGCTGAACTGCCTGAATCAGATGCTGGCAGTGGTGTTATTAAGCCAGCATCGAGTTTTGTCATCCAAAACCGTCAGACCTCGTGCTCCATGTGGTGCCCGATGTATAGGACACGCTGTTAGTACATGGTCTGCGGTTTTCTCAGAGGCGCCAAACTCGCAATTTGGTGAAGGAGCGAGACCCTATTTGTGCATGGACGAATGGAATCGCAGGCCAACACCAGTCCGCAGGCGGTTGAGCTTAACTCAAGATCCTCGGGGTAAGCCCATTCCAACAGGCCTGGCACCGGTCCGGGGCACAAAAGCACAGAGCCTGGAAGCATTTTTACAGTACTCCGCGTTCCATTTATGATTTGTCCATTCAGAAGCGCGGATGCCAAGTCTGGCAAGGTTGTCCGAAAGATTCCATGCAGCTGGCACAAATGGGCGTCTGGATCTTATTTGATCACAACTTGGCGAGTATCTGAGACCCACTTAAGAAACCATACAAGATATGATCGGGGTCCAGAGATCTATAGTAAGCCAAGGAGAGTGTCGCTCCCATTCGGCGAAGCTCAGCTGGCTGGATGCCTGAGAGTACAGGTAGGTTAGCTAATGTTGTATAAAACTTCTGAAAGCCTAAAATATTTTGAACATATAGTCAGGTTTTCTATAATTCGCTTGTGATGTCTATTGTTTTATCATAATGCCCGCCCGTAAGATGCGAGCCTGACTTATTCGGCTATTTCTTGATACGAAAGCAAAAAAAGTTTTAGGAAGGTTTGAAAAAATTCAATTGAACTCATGAACTGAAAAACATAATAAAAAAAAAATGAGTTGTATAATATAACAAAAAGATGGTTTAACTAATCATGTGTTTGTTATAAAAGATGCTTTCTTTTGTGTGAGTCGAAGATTTATAGAGCTTTATAAAATAAAAAATAGGTCTATAGGCTTGGCGTATCAGTCTAAAAAAGTTCGGGAGCAATAGGGTTTTTCCCAAATTGTGTGACTTTTGTCCGAATCTCGGTTTTTTAGAATGTTACGGATACGAGAAAAAATTTGTCAAAATTTTAAAGTAAAGACAAAAAGAAAAGGGGTCCTAAGTTAAAATTTGGGGCTGATTTCTCAATTTTCTGCCAAAAAATTAGTGTTCTTTAAAAAAAAGGTGTTTATTTAGAATCTATTTCTGATTTCTCGATTATAGTCCGAAAACATAGTGCTTTCAAAAAAAGTCTTTATTTAGATAAGTGCTTCTCAATCCCAGGGTCGCGACCAAAAATGTGTTTCCGACAACTGTAACAGTTAAATTACTATTTTTAGGATTGAAATTTGAGAAATCCGAGGCAGATTGAAAGTAGAGATCGTTTTTTAAAGATAGCTAAGGTTTTGGGTTCAAAACTAAGAATATCCGAGACAGATTCAAAGTAAAGACCTTTTGTTAACATAAATGGAATGCGGAGTATTGTGAAAATACTTCCAGGCTCCATATTTTTATACCCAGGACCAGTGCAAGACCTGTTGGAATGAGTTTGCCCAGAGCAGCTTGGATTAAGCTCAACCGCCTCAGGACTGATGTTGGGCGATTCCATTCTTCCATGCACAAATGGAGTCTCGCTCCGCGAGTGCGGCGCCGCTGAACAAATGGCAGACCACGTTCTAATAGCGTGCCCCATACATCGGGAACCACATGGAGCACGAGGTCTGACGGCTTTGGATGACGAAAATCGATGCTGGCTTAACAATATCACTGCCAGCATCTGATCCGGGTACTACACCAGCCTGGGGTAGTAAAAGAATCAAACCTCGGTTCCAATTCTGTCTGTGTCTGAGCTGGAGTTGATGTCCTTCCAAACGACGACGACGGATTCGGATAGAAGTTTAAGTTTAAAATTCTTTAAAATCATCCTTTATATTACTTAAATTGTCCCAATATTTGGAGATAATATCAATAGAAATGGTCAGATCTTTTGATGAAACTCTAAAACATCTCTATTGATTATTAAATCAGTTAGTTTAGGTTCTGGTACTGAATTAGGAAAATGCAAAGCCGAAGAAATGAGAGTTAATAGTGATCGGTCTGTGTCAGTTGTTACTTTTGGGTCAAGCACTATTAACTTAAAAATTACTCCATTTTCTCAAAAAAAAAACTTTTTTTCATCTAAAAAGTTAATTTTACCAGAACATTTAAGCAGTCATTTTTAAATCTGAAGGTCGAAGCATTATCTTTTAATGGATTAGTCATTAAATGAGACATGGCTCTGCCACCAAGATTAACATCTTCAATTTCTTTGTGAATCAGTTTATTGCAAGAATCTCTATTAGATAGTTTATTTGCTTTCGAAATATCTTCTTTAATGAAAAACGGAATCTACTTCGGTATTCTGCAGTCACTGTTACATAAAGTTGATGAAGTTTAAAATGCTCAGACAGAAATTTTAAATTAAGAATATCTACTTTATTAAAGAATTAAAAATATTGATGGTTGTCTGAGTTCAATTTAAATGTACAAAATACTTAATGCTTGGTAAATAAATAATAATAATGCAAAGTTGGTGTTCCGTTCCTAAAAATTGCCCAAATTATGTAGATTCACAATCTCATAAAAAATCTCTTTGATTTCGCGTTGGTCCGGCTCAAATAGCCGAAGAAATAACAGTTTTATAAGTAATTTAAATATTTTACATTTATTTATAAGAAAATGGCAACACTGCTTAATTTCACGAAATTTAAAGTAATTTCCAGAACTATCCGATTGACCTGTTTTGATTATGACGTAATAGTTGTTGTTGTTGTTGTGTTGCTTTGGAGAATGTCAGAACATTCGAGTAACCTTACTGAATGGTATAAATACGGTTCGCTGAAAAGCAGTATTATTATTAAAATTCGATGTTTCGTTGTGGTAACTTAAAATTGGAAAATTGTTAACTGTGTGAAGTCATAGTTTTTGAACGCAAGTCTTTGGTGATCTACGTGATTGTGAAGAATTAAGCTATTGAGCTTTAACCTGTTGCTTTGATTTATACTATTCGGGCTCCTAAGTGGATTGGAGCATATTTCTTAATAAAGAAGATATTGTGGTAGTCTGAGCTGTGATTTAGCTAGACTATATTTTTGCTGTCGCTGGTTCGAAGGTCAGATCCAGCAAGAAGATTAAGAATTATCGTTTAGTAGACACCGAGATTGTGTTATTGGCGAGGCCTTCTTAACAGGCGCCAAAAAAGGTAGACGATTAAAAAACGTAATAAGTTACCAAATAAATTTGCTACAAAAATTTAAAAAACTTTCCAAAATATAGAAAACTAAAATTTGTGGAAGTAACAAAATTTCAAAAAACTTTTTAACATCGGAACAAAATTTCAAAAAACTATTTACTAAATTCTACAAAATTTCAAAAACTTTTCGCAAGGTTAACAAGCAAATTTCAAAAGATTTTTTACAAGCTAACAAGTAAATTTCAACAAGTAAAGTTTTAAGAAGATCAAGTAAATTTGTTATATAAGAAGAGCTCTTAAATTGAATAACCTACTTTGAAATAAACTGTTGGTAAAATTGCTTAATTTAATTGAACTGTGTGAAAAGAATAATTTAATTTGAAGACTCCAGAGGGGAATTGCAAGAAAATTCCTCACAACTAAAGGTACTGTGGAATTTGGATTTTCTTTTATTTAGCTGTGAACTGGTAGTTTATTAATTTGTGGTAATTGTGATTTATTTCATTTGGTAGTGTATTTATTGTTAAGATTTTTAGCTATGTCTAGTAAAGATATTGACGTAGGGCTGCCCGATGTTGGCCCGTCTGGTTTGGGGTTAGATGAGGTTGTCCCGGGGGGGGGGGTGAAGGTTGGTACTCGCTTAGGGATGACCACTAGATCTATGGCCAGGGGGGTAGATAATGATGGGATTATTGACCCAGAGGATAGTGTCTCCAACTTGGGGTCTAGAGCTTCATGTACCTCTGTTTTGTCTGAAGCACAAATTGAAATTCAACGGCAGATGGAGACTAATTGCATCATGGCTGATTTAAGGTTAGCCAAACTAGCCCAGGAAGAAAGGCAGGCACAACTAGCCCGGGAGGAAAGGCAGGCACAACTGGCCCGGGAGGAGAAAGAGGCAGAGCTCAAGGCGGAGCTGGCCTTAAAAGAGGCAGCATTAAAGGCTGAATTTTTAAAGAAGGACTTGGAATGCCGTAAGTCATGGTCTGGTTCTCAAGTCAGTTCAAGGCAGTCAGCCCACACCAGAACTGATTTACTTCTTGAAACCCATGGTGGGTATTTGAACAATAATAGTCGGCTGAGTAAGAATGTGATCTCTGGTGGTGATGTGTTACTCCCCAAGACTGCTGTCTGGGAGAATTTAACCTCGCAGAAGTTTTCTGACTCAAATAATTTGCTAGGTAGCAATGATAGGTCTCTGCGAGGCAATGTGGCTTTTGGGGCCGCCCGAAGTATGCCTCCTGAGTTTGATAATTATTTAGTTTCCCCTGGTGTGCCGACTGGTCGGGCAGAGACATGCCCTAAAAATTGTAGTCCATCTGGTGTTAATGCTGTTGAATATGATGGTGGTGTTAAAAATAAGTATGCTAGTGATGCCTTACCTGCTGTTACGAATGCTAGATCTTGCAATGTTGGTGGTTTAAATTGGAATAATGGATTGTCTCCTGTGCAGTCAGGCTTGACTCAGCAGGACAGTTTCTTTCAATATCAAAATTGTCGTACTTTCATAGATAAGGCGTCTTTGATTAATTACAACGGAAGTAATATGCCATATATTTTCTTTCATAATCGCATTAAGGCTTTAATGGATAGTTGTCCGTTCGAAAATTCACGTTTAACTTTGTTGCAAGCTGCTTGTGTTGGACTTGCTGGCCAAAATATTTCTAATCTGGTTGCTGACACACCTGGCCTGTCTGAGGCTAGGCGCATTGAAATGTCTCTTGAAAGATTGTCGCAGAGATTTGGTGTTAGAGGTGGTTTTTATGCTGAACCGGAAATCCGCAAGTTTCAGTATGGTGATAAATTAAAATCAGATTCGGCCTTTGCTCTAAAAGAATTTAAAGACCAATTGTCTCAATGTTTGCTCTACGCCAAAGCTTATAATCAACCAGATAAAGTAGAAGGTCGATTTGTATTGGATTTGGCTAAGCGTTTGCCGGATGTAACTAAAAAAGAGTTCTTAAAGTTTTTGGCAAATCAGTTTGGTCACACAAATGAGCCTAGTTTTGAAAGCTTATTTGAATTTATAATGGAAGAAGAATCTTACAAGTCGACAGATTTTGGTATTTCACTTCTAAATGCTTCAAGTGAATTGCGCAAATTTGAAAAGCCCCATGATAAAACTAAAAATGCTTGCCCAGTAAGACAAACTTCCGTTAAATCACCTAATCTCCCAAGAAGGTCTGATGGAAATAATAAACAGAAGAAGTCTCTAACTACTGATAGTCGACCAGAGCATCCTATGTGCATCTACTGTTCTTTGAAAGGGCTGGTTGAGCATCATTATCTGTCAAATTGCTCTGAATTTTTGCGTTTGACACCTATTGATCGCAAAGATGTAATTGTTAAATCTGGTCGGTGCTTGAACTGTCTGTGTAAGCATTTTGTTAAAGATTGTTTTGCCCCCAATAGCTGTAGAAAATGTGGAACTGCATATAGTAGAAAGCACTCTTTCTTGTTGCATGATGCCTTTGTCACACCATCTCAAGCATGTGAGAGTGGTGATAACACTTCAGAACCTTCAGTTACTGTACGCAAAGTTGGTATTGGGAGTGTGAAGGCTGCCTTTAGTCGTGTCACAGCTGCCCGCATAATGAACCCTGTAAATGGTAAAAGCAGGTTGGTGTATGTACAGCATGACCCAGGGTCACAGGTTACTCTGGTCTCAAATAAGCTGGTACAAGATTTAGGTCTTACTGCATTTGATAATGTTTCATTTGAAATGCAAACAATGACTAGTTGCAAGGCTACCACGGCAGATTTAGTCAAGTTTAATGTGCAGTCATTGCATACTGGTGAGATTTTTGGTAATGTGGTGTCAGTTGTCAATGAACCTTGGAGTGATGATGAAAATACTTTGCCTCATAAACAGGACTTGAGTGTGTATGAGCACTTTAATGATATTGAAATTGTTTGCTTGGATAATTGCCATAGTGTGGATGTGTTACTGGGCAATGACAATGCCCATCTTATGTATGCCAAGCAAGAACGAATGGGCAAGAGTCAAACTGACCCGCATGCACTACTCTCTCCATTAGGCTGGTTAGCCGTTGGCGGAAAAACATCCTTAAGTGAGGTACCTGTCAAAGTCTTAAGAGCCAATGTTGAAGACAAGCAAAGCAAGACATTAAGCTTGCAACAGGCTATTGACAGAAAAGATGCAGAAATTGCTGAATTGCGTAGTGTTGTTAAAGATTTATCTGTTGAAGATGAGATACCTCAATGGTCTCGCACTGATACTATTGCCAGTCAATTGGTAGAGCCCTGCATAAAGGTAAAAGATGACCGGTTTGAGATTCCCGTACCTGTGGTTGAGAAAGCAACATTGCCTAATAACTTTGAGTTAGCACACGAGCGACTGTCTGCCCTGCGTAAGAAGGCCCTTCGGCAACCTGATCTTAAAGAATTTTTAGTTGAATCTATGGCAGAAATGCAGTCCAATAATTACATTGAACGTGTGCCTGATGCTGATTGTGCAAATGACCAAAAATGGTATCTACCTTATTTTTTTACCTCTCAAGTTAAGAAGCGTATAGTGTATGATGGAAAGGCCAAGTTTAAGGGAACCTGTGTGAATGATATTATTATGTCTGGACCTGATCTTCTAAACCCCTTGCTGCATGTTTTAACCAGGTTTCGCTTAGGTAAGTATGCTTTGATGTCAGATGTCACAAAGTGTTTTTTCCAAATTCAGTTGCCGGCTGCCCAAAGAGACCTATTTCGCTTGCTGTGGTTTGAAAACAATGATGTAGAAAGAGGTAAGTTGGTATCCTACCATTTTCGAGTCCATCCTTGGGGCATCAAAAGTAGCCCCTACATTGCCTGTCTTGCATTTAAGAAGCTTGTTGAGGAAAACCCCACATGTGCTAGTGATATGACCCTTTAAAATATACTGCAGAACATGTATATGGATGACCTTATTTTTTCAGTAGATAGTTTGGAGAGTGCACAGACAATCACAAATGAGGCAATGAGTCTATTTAAAAGTTGTGGATTTAAACTTGTTAAGTGGAGCGCCAATAGGGACACTATGAGTGTTTTGTCCTCTTTAGGTCCTGAACTTTTGTCAGCTTCCATAAGAGAATTACACTTGTGCGGTGAAGAGCTAGCCTTGCCTTCTGCCAAAACCTTAGGCTGTGTCTGGGATCCTGACTCAGATGAGTTGCGCATTGACTGTTCATTGAAGCCTCTTGGTAAGTATACACAAAGAACCATGCTCAGTCAATTAGGACAGAATTTTGATCCACTGGTATTTGGGTCCCCTTTCTTTATTAAAGCACATTTGATCTTGCAGCAGTTAGCTATAGATAAGTATGATTGGGATACAAAAGTCCTGGATGAGATTGATAAAGAGTGGGATGCATGGCTGCATTCACTTTCATTGCTGCAGAGTTTTTTGCTTCCCCGATTTACAGACTTACTAGGGCCAGTAAGTACAATTTACTCTGATAATGGAACTACATTCCAAGCTGCAGCCAAAGTGCTTCCAAAATTGCTTGAGTCTACAGAATTGAAAAATTCACTTCGTAAAAAAGGTATCGACTGGGAATTTATTCCCCCCTATGCACCCGCACAAGGTGGGGCTTGGGAAGCTATGGTGAAGCAAATCAAGCATGTGATTGCTAATATACTTGAAAAGTCACAACGCAGACCCAGCTTTGTAGAATTGCTGACATACGTGGGAAGTGCCACCAAGATTGTAAATGATCGACCTTTGACCCCTTTAAGTGATGACCCTAGAGACTTTACAGCAATAACCCCTGCCTCACTCTTAACTCCTTATTCAAGCCCATATTGTGTGGTAGGTTCACCACAACACAAAGACAATTTAAGGAGAGACTATCGCTTTAATATCTCTCTTAGTGACCAGTTTTGGCAAAAATGGCTGGAGTTTTACCTACCTTGGCAACAGGGGAGAAAGAAGTGGTTGAAAATGGTACAGAACCTAACGCCAGGACAATTGGTAATCTTAACCTCAATGGAAGATGTATCAAAACGAGGCAAATACCAACTTGGGAGGGTGCATGAGGTCATTCCCCAGAGTAGAAATGGAAAGCAAATTGTGCGTAGAGTTAAAGTTGCCACTACTAGTACAGATGAAAGCACTGGTGAGGTCAAAGTGGTTTATGTATTAAGGGACCTTTCTTGTATTGCCCCAATAGACTGCCCCTTAGATAGCTGAATTTCAACTTGGCAAGGATGACGGAGGGCAGACCCTGCCATAATATTTTTACTTGGTTGTGTTGTTATTTTCTGTGTTTTTGTTTATTTATGTGCTTCGCTTATTGGGTTTTCTATTGGAAGAATAAGACACTCCTGTTGATAGTGAAGACATTAGCTGTAGCCTATGCTATTTCGGCCCTATTTACATGTAATGAATCTGAGATATTGCTGCTTAAATTGTAAAAGAAAGCTGTGTACTACTTCTGCCCTTGTGATTCATAAATGCTGACTTTGAAATTGAATTGTTGATTTAAAGCAGGCAATAAGTTGCAGCAAATATAAACTACTGATGTTTCTGTTATTCACATTTGTGCTGTATACAAGATATTGATTACAATTGGCTGCAGTGTTAAAGTTAGTGTATTTCATTTATTTATTGTGCTGTGTTTCTTTTCTATTTAGTATTGAGTTAAGTGAAGTTGTGTATTTGTACATCGAATTCAAGTGTCTTTGTGATTTGTTAAGTTGCGATTTTTCCAACTTCATTTGTGTTGAAATTTGACAACTGTGTGTCAAATTGGGGCCGCTTTGTTCCGTTCCTAAAAATCGCCCAAATTATGTAGATTCACAATCTCATAAAAAATCTCTTTGATTTCGCGTTGGTCCGGCTCAAATAGCCGAAGAAATAACAGTTTTATAAGTAATTTAAATATTTTACATTTATTTATAAGAAAATGGCAACACTGCTTAATTTCACGAAATTTAAAGTAATTTCCAGAACTATCCGATTGACCTGTTTTGATTATGACGTAATAGTTGTTGTTGTTGTTGTGTTGCTTTGGAGAATGTCAGAACATTCGAGTAACCTTACTGAATGGTATAAATACGGTTCGCTGAAAAGCAGTATTATTATTAAAATTCGATGTTTCGTTGTGGTAACTTAAAATTGGAAAATTGTTAACTGTGTGAAGTCATAGTTTTTGAACGCAAGTCTTTGGTGATCTACGTGATTGTGAAGAATTAAGCTATTGAGCTTTAACCTGTTGCTTTGATTTATACTATTCGGGCTCCTAAGTGGATTGGAGCATATTTCTTAATAAAGAAGATATTGTGGTAGTCTGAGCTGTGATTTAGCTAGACTATATTTTTGCTGTTGCTGGTTCGAAGGTCAGATCCAGCAAGAAGATTAAGAATTATCGTTTAGTAGACACCGAGATTGTGTTATTGGCGAGGCCTTCTTAACAGGCGCCAAAAAAGGTAGACGATTAAAAAACGTAATAAGTTACCAAATAAATTTGCTACAAAAATTTAAAAAACTTTCCAAAATATAGAAAACTAAAATTTGTGGAAGTAACAAAATTTCAAAAAACTTTTTAACATCGGAACAAAATTTCAAAAAACTATTTACTAAATTCTACAGTTGGCAACATTGCTGCAGTGGCAGCATAAAGAAACAAACAAACAAACGATGATGCGGCTTTTGTTTAAGCGGTGTAACGTACGTTTATCTCGTATTCTAGTTCGTTGTGATAAAACATATTAATCCTTAAATACATTAATTTAGTTAAATTAAAGCTAAAAATATTTTTCAAGTGAATGTTTTTGTATAATTTAAAAATTGCAAGAAAGCATTAGTATTTTACTTGATAAAATTAATTTTAAGTTAAAATTCCGAGATTTTGACTTATTTTCAGAAAAAATCCAAATCCCAAGCTTAGTATCAAAATTCCCAGATCTTGGAAAAAATTCCAAGCAGTGGCAGCCATGGTTTGGCTTTTTTGGTTATTTAAATGAAAAGCTGTAGTCACCGTCCTAGTGTGACCGAGCTTCAACCTTCAAGTTTGGAGATACATGAAAGCGTAGTCATGCCTTGGCTTAAAGTCTCCTTCAATTCTTTTCAGTTTCCAAGAGAGTGCAACATTGCAATATTGTCTTTATTAGCAAATTTTCTGGAAATTATGGAAAGCAGGTTGTACGTGTAAATGTTAAAAAGGAGGCAACCCAGGACCCATCGTTGAGGAAAGCCGTTTTTTAGGAGGCATAGCCTGCTTTGCTTGCTCTCACTAATACTAAAAGTAAAACGTCGATTTCGGACAAGTCCTATAATCGTTCCGACCATTTACTTATCCGGCAGAAACCTCAACAGCTTTCAGGTAACGCCACGGTACCAAACAGTGTCATAAGCCGATGACATACTAATATACCCATATGTCGTGTTCGTGTGGCACGCACATGTGAATTTATAGATGACATTTGAAGAGAAAGCTTTTGAAGAAATCGATTTTAACAAAATATAATTCTTTATTTTAACACTTTGCGGTCCAAGGTCATCTCACAGATGATTTACAAAATTATGTAATGCAGTCCAACATCCTCTCAGAAATGATCTTTTGTTTTTTTGCTATAGACGATCCAAGGTTTGCTCTGGAGTGATTTTTGACGTCATCTCGTATCTCTTTTTTTCATTGAGCTTTTTGGCAGCGCGACGCTACGCTTGATGTTTTTTTAGGACAAACTTAGCTGGCAACAACGTGGTGATTGAAAATGAAACAGTTACCTTTTGGCAGCTGGGAGCAACAAAACAGTTATGCTTTTGTAGCTGGGAGCTTAGTGTGTCAGCAGAAAACAAAATCAACGTGGTTCTGTATGAAAGCTAGTGTTGTTTGTTGTGCTTTCTGTGGCACGGAAAGCTGGCAGTGCTTTAGCTAGGGAAATACTGTGATTTGAGATGGTGGACGAAAATTTTTTTTGGCTACTGGAGATGTGTATGGTAAATTCTTTCATTCTGTACAAAAAAGTAACAGCACTATAAGGACTCAGACACTTGGCCTACAGAAAAACCTCATCCTACAACTTGTTGGAACAATCAGGAACAGTAATGCAAAATACGAGGCAGGCCAAGTTTGGTAGATAATCACGAAAGGCTGCGTAGAGTACCACGTTTTATCGCAAATGTCGGAAGTGGACGCAATAAAATCGGCATGATATGTTCCACAAGCTAGCAACGGAAAACAACTGTTTACTATTGTGAAACGTGCTTGCGAAAACCTGGTCTGCATTCAGGAAAGTGCTTCGAAGATTACCGTACGAACCAGACTTATTTATTGTTCAACTATATACTATAGTTGAACAATAAACATTGTATTGATTCTGGTTGTACCGTTTACTTGAGGTTGTTGCATGACATCTACGTAAGACGTGATTCGCTGTAAATAAATTTCGTGTTTACTACAAAAACATTTGGAAATAAACAAGCTGCTAATAATGTGATTGGCTTTTCCGCCAACCCGGCCTAAAAAGTGAAAAACCACTAATATTTGAAATCAAAATTTTTCGCTAATTTGGCAACAACCCCCAAAAAACTAGTAGAAATCCAAGTTTTGGGCTAATTGCCAGCGATTTGTACAATAAAAAAATTTGGACCTGGTGGCCGGATATAAAAATTGGACTGCAAATGGTTAAAAGTTTAAAAATTTTTAACCCGCTTATGTTAAATGAATTATTGATTAAAGTCAAACTTACTACCTTTGCAAAACCAAGTGATTTGTTCTAATGTACAGAATGATAATGAAGTTTCCTTAAATCATGTCATTGTATTTTGCAGACCGTTGATTAGAAAAAAAAAATGTTTTTAAAACTTAATCAAAAAACTAATTACGATGGCCGTTCTTTGACAATAGATTTTCAACAATTTGTAGAGGAAACTACGACCTTTTATCAAAACGTAGAATATTCAAACTGCCCAGGCTTGATCCTGAGAGGCAGAGGTGGCTGGCTGTGATTCCTCCTCGCAAAGACTTTAATGTTGCAAATGCTAAATCTTTTTTTATTTGTGAGAAGCATTGGCCACAAAATCCTCCAATGAAGAAACTGCCAGGTGGAACAACAAGACCAGCTGTTGCACCTAGCATTTTTGATGTACCTGCTTCATGTCTGCCGACGCCCCAAATCCCTCCTCGCCCTGCAAAGCAAGTAGACAAACAACTTGACGTTTTTATGGCCAGAGACAGGATCAAGTCGTTCAGTGAATTTCTACCTGACAAGAAACTTCACAAGGAATATAACAATGTTGTGATTACCCGAAGATCTGACAGGTGTGCTTTCCTTTTTATGTCGTCTGACTTTCGTGAATGCGAAATGACTGTTCTGGTTGAAAACAAGTCAACGCTATGTTCTCCTCTTACGTGTTTTGCATACAAGAGTGGAATTCGCGTACCCCTAGGAACTATATTGAACCCCAATAATGGCCTCAGTTCCTATTCACAGTTTTATGCTGTTGTGCATACTTGCTTTAACTATAAAATTCCTCTGGATAAAGTGTTGAAGAAAGTAGTTACTGTGCTTCAGGTTCAAGAAACTGAAGACAAAAAAAAAGGCAAAAAAATCGATTTTATTATCAATAATTTGAAGCTTCTAGTCAACAAAAATTTTACTGTAAAAGAATACTGCTTTGCTGTGGGATCTTTTCCACACTGCAATTATGAAGTACTCCGTGAGTATCTAGTTTTGCCAAGTAGAAGAAAATTGCAAGCTGTCGTCTCTTCAGTGAATGTGAAGGACATTTTATCAAAGACGTTTGCCAAACTTCAAAAGCCTCAACAGAAAAATGTAGTTCTCTTAGTTGACGAGATGAAAATTCGGCCAACAGTAGCCTTCTCCGGAGGAGTCCTCAGTGGCATGGCCAAGAATGACCACAACGCAAAAGCCACTTCAATGCTTTGCGTTATGTCCAAGCGTCTTCATCGAGTCCCCAGCATCATGGTATCTGTTACACCTGTCCATAAATTAACAGCTTCTTTTCAATTTGAGGTGGTGAAGCAGGCTGCCATGGTTGTAGAACAGGCTGGAGGCACTGTTCTTGGGTCCATCACAGACAACCACAAGATCAACCAGCTTTACTGCAAGATGTTCGATCGTCCATCAGAGTCGGATTACCCTGCCACTGCTACTCATCCTTTAGATAACACACGGAGTTGGTACCTACTGTTTGACACAGTGCATCTATTGAAGTGCATAAGAAACAACTGGATATCAGGTGAGTCTACACTATTTTTGATTTGCTGTATGTAACATTTTAATACAAATTTTGAAAAAAAGCTTGAAAGAAAATTATTTTATTTTAAATGAAAATCTTTGATTATAACTGGAACTTAATTGACGAATAAAAAGAATAACAATTCCGTGATTTTTTTATTTAATTTTTAATTGTGTTGGTATTCATGCATTGGACTGCGTTTTGCTGTATTTCGACATTTCTGTTTGTGAGAGTTTTTTGCGCAATAAGTAGATTTGTCAATTTTGATTGCTCTTAATAAGAAATTTAAATATTATTATCTATGCAAAGACTTCGTATCTATTATAAAAATATGATTTGCAAAAAAATTTAAGTACCAACAGCGAACAATTATTACTCGTGATTTTACTTAAAATAGCCTAAGAAAAAGCACTTACAAAATAATTATATCTTCATGTAGTTCTTACGTGAAAAAGTTTTGTTTAATCAGTGACAGAAAAAAAAAATGAAATGAATACTGCAGCACCAAAACAAAAAATGCCAGCATGAGATGATTTTACTGTTTGTTCCTTTTGTTTCAGAGGCTTGCCAAAAGATGACTTTCGACAACCAAGTCACTGGTTCCTTCAACGACGTCAGAAAGCTATACGATGCTGAGAAGGCAAACCTTTTGAAAACATCCCCCCTGACAGATGCTGCTGTTCGACCTTCAAAACTTCAACTGCAGAATGTCCAGCACGTGTTGAAAGTTTTCAACGACAAAGTTGAAGCTGCCCTCAGGCTCCAGAAGTGTGGCGACACAGCCGACTTTATTCAATTTGTGCTTAATTGGTGGAATGTTGTGAATGTGTCATCAAAACATTAAGAAGTGAGGCTAAATGATCCCCACCGGCATGTTCAGGACCACACCACTACCAACTTGTCCGATTATCTACAGATTTTCCAGAAAGCCCCTTCTGGGCACGGAAAAGGCAGAAAGCAGTGTGTAACCCATGACACTAAGAAAGCACTTGTGCAGACCATGCAAGGCCTGACTTCCATTTGTGCACACCTCCTGACGCATGCTGGCTTCCAGTATGTACTTCTTCGTGAGCTGCAGAGTGACAGGATAGAGGGTGAATTTTCTGTGTACAGGCAATCGACTGGTGCAAATGCTTTTATGACTTCTGGGGATGTCTTGACTGCCTGCAAAAAACGCCTGGCTAGACATGCCGCTTCTTATCTGGAGACCTTGGACGTAAATGGGGAAACCATGGCTCACACGTGTGTTACTAGTGCCATCGATGCTGAGGACGCCACTTTCATTGAGGACTGCACTGAGCCTTCACTCTCTATCCATGAGGAAAGCAGTGCAGCCTATGTGGCAGGGTGGCTGGAGAAAAAGTGTGAGGAACACCTGATCTTCAATGAGGAGGATGAACTAGTCTCAACAGAAGTCAGTGCCTTTATCTCCGAAGTTTCACGAGGCTCCCTGAAAATCCCCCACCAAACCACTTTTGACCTTGTGCGATGTGGACTTGCCTTTATCACCAAAGCCAGACACAGGGCCTGCTGCTGCAGGAGACTCATGATGATTCTGCAAGTGATGGAGGACTACAATAACCTGAACACTAGTGACAAGCTCAGACGACACGTGGCAAATGTACTTTTGAAAGGTCTGCATAACTTGGAAAAGGATCAGCAAAAGAACGCCGTCCTCCTCCAGACATCAATCAAGAAAGCGCGCTTGTCCGATTAAGTTTATTAGCAATTGAAAAGTTTTTTTTATTTCTTATAACTGTAATTTTTATGTGTGAAAGTTTTTATGTCATATTAAATATTTATGTCTATTTAGCGCTGTATATGGCAGGTTTCAGGTATTTCACTCAAGGGTAGTTCTGTGGGCATGGTATCACATATTTGGGTATTTATCCCTCAATATGCGTTTAAACGTTTTAATGCTTTTGTCTGAAGCAATTACGGACCAATCATTAATTGATTTCAGTAATACATTAGCACTTATACAGTAAAGATGATCGCCTTCGCTAGCAAAGTCTAGACATAGACAATGCATGTCCTTGATTTAGAAGTTCTTGATAAGCACTTATTTAAACAAAAATAATTTTTTCTCTATATTTTGAGTGTTAATTTTTAAGATTAGGTTCTTTTTAATAATATAAAAGTATTATTGAATTATCTAAGCTTTTTGATTTAAAAAAAATAAAGCAAAAGTCATTATGGGTCACATATGACTAAGTGTCCCTCAAAGGCAAAAAAAAAGATTATAAAATGTGTAGATAATGTTTCAATACAAAGCAATTTATATGCTTATGATCATTAAGGCGCTGTGGTTATGATTAACATGGTCTTGGTTCAAAACCCACTTGCGCCATTCTGTTGTGTCTTTGGGAAAGACACTTTATGACACATTCCCCTGCTTGGTGGTCTTGGCAAGCAGTTCTAAATTAGAGTCATATTTCTATTAAATTACAAGCGGACAGCAATATCTTGGCATCTCCAGAAGCAGGTTGGGGTAATTGCTTACCCTATGTATTAGCGCCTCCGTCGCTTTCCTGTGAATCAGGAGGATAAATATAAAGATAAAATAAATAGAAAAAAGAAAGTTAGATCCAATAAATTTTGTGTGGAATATTTATTCATAAAATCTGTAAATATTGTGCAAATATCTTGCCCCAAGGTGGTGAAAGCAAAGCAGTTTTTCTTTTTTGAGTCTTAATAACTTGTAAATATTTACGTATTTCACTTCTAGGAAAAATTGTGTTGGCTGTATAGCTCAAAGGTAGTTTAGAGGTAATTAATTTTGTGATGTCAATAAGAAAAAAGCTTTTTCATCTAGATAAAATTGAAGTAAATCACGTTTTATTTGCTGATAACAGTGATGATGAGGAAAAACTCACTCTTAACAATGAAGATTTGTGTTTTTTAGAAAAAGATGTAAAATTTATTGAAGAGAAAAGTGATTCAGTTGTTCTTAAAGTTACCATAGAACCTCATCAGGCAGCAGCAACTCAACCTGAAAATGAAGCTGAAGAGCAACATGAAAAAACCAAGAATATTTCAAGAATATTGAGTTTAAATGGAAAAAAGCTTTACCAAAAAACAAAAAGCAGCATATGAAGAACCAGATAATTTTGAAGAACCAGAATGAGAAAAAGCAGCATATGAAGAACCAGAATTAGAATATGGTAAAGTATTAATAGAAAATGACTTGCTTGGTGATATAACGCCATATTAAGTTTTTGAATCTGTTTCCAAATTTACTGATTTTATTACTACTATAGTTATTCCCCAAACTGTCTTGTACAGTCAGCAAACTGGGCATGTCTTTACTACCGATGTGGTTGAAATGCGTTTTTTGTTATGCATTCGATCATGGGTTACCATGTTCTTCCAGCATTAAGAGACTATTGGTCGACTGATCCAGATCTTGGGATACCATATATAGCTAATGTAATGAGTTTAAAAAGGTTTGAGGAGATTCGAAGATACTTACATTTTAATAATAATTTTTAAATGTCTGATCGCAATGATCCCAAACATGACTGAGCCTTTAAATTGAGACCTGTTTTAGAACATTTTAATAAATGTTTTTTGTCTGCAATGGAATCTACTAAATTTTAATTAATCGATAAACACATGATACGTTTCAAGGTGCACAACATAATGCGTCAGTACGTCAAGGGAAAGTTAATTTTATGGGTTTTAAAGTTTGGTGCAGGTGTGATTTCAAAACTGGATACCTCTTTGAATTTGATTTATACAGTATATGGGAAAAAAGAAAGGTTGTGGTCAATATGGTTTAGGAGAAGGTGCTGTCACTAACAAAAAAATTTGTGGGCTTAAATTGCCAAGTTTACTTTGACAACTATTTCAATTATCCAATGCTGCAGGCCATTCTTTACCAGAAAAAAATATTTAGTGCTGTTGATTAATTGTTTTCTTCACCAAGTGGTTAGTCAACAAACCTGTTTACATCATTTCAAATTTTTTTAACTGTCCACTCAAAACATCAAATAAAGCGCCGACTTCTTGTTCTTGTAAAAAGCAATCAATTTCTTCCCTGCTGTTATACAAAAATATAATGAACATATGGGGGGTCTTGATTTAATGGACCAAAAAAAAGTTACATACTAATTTGACCACAAATCCAAAATTAAATACTACCTCAGAGTTATTTTTGATCTTATTTACATTGCTATTAACAATTCTGGAACTATCTTTAACAAGTTGTGTGATACTCATCAAAAGTTAGAAAAGCTGGATGTTAAGTCGTATCGTCGTGTTATTGGGCAATGTTTAATTGGAAATTATTGTTCCAGAAAACGAAATGCACCATCAAGTTCTGTTCACCAATCCCTGACAGCTGCAAAGTATTTAAAACCAGACTCAAACTGTAGACATACTCTGAGAAAAGGGCCAAAAAGTAACCGATGCAAGGTCTGCACAAATAACAAAAAAGACATAAAAATCAACAATTTTGTGTTGAATGCAATGTTTTTTATGCTTTGTTAATGGTTGCAATTGCTTTGCTGCATATCATGGATATGAAGAGTGAATATGTTTGTATCTGTAGAATTGAGTTTTTGCTATATGAATAAATTTATGTGCATACACAGGATATTTATTACAGCGTTTCGTTGCAAAAGATAATTATTAAAGCAATCAAAACTCTGGTAAAAAAGTACTCTCAGTAAATACAAGTTTAGTTAAATTAATCTTTTCACCTGCAATGGTTTTTTACTTTAATAAATCTTTTTCAAAAGTTCGGTCATTAATAAATATTTTTGCACTGAGCGGCGAAAAATTTTACCGTTAAGGAACACTGGGTCATATATGAACCATGCTGTAATTAATTAAAAAAAACAAAAAATTATCTTTTTTTGTAGTGTTTAAAAACCTCTAACAACACATAAAACCAATTTTTGGAAGGATTTTAAATTTAAAAAACTTATGTCCCTTCAAGTGTTAATTAATTAATTTAAGAGTAATATTTGATATTTGTTTAAAATTGAACTTACATAAACCCATGAAAAACTTGTACAGCAAATATAACTCAATCAGTTAGAATTCTAAAAAAATTGAAAAACTTTTTATCCAGCTTGGCATTAATGAAGTTATATTATTTACTTATCCATTCTCATTTTAATTATGGCCCTGTTTTTGGGGCAGCACTTATCCGACATATCTAAACAAACTAAAATTATTACTTCAAATAAAGCGACTCGTATTGTTACCTCTTAGACTTTTAATTAGTAGTATTTGGACTGTAAACGAAGTTTTCATAGCGAACAGCACGAGGCCGACGATTAAGACCAATTTATTGATAAAACAAAATCTCGTACAGCGAATTTTCTAATTTTCAGATAAAAATTTTTGAATGCAACTTGTAAAGCGGATTTTTTAAAAACGTATTATTCAAAAAAGCTGAGTTTGAATTTTAGACTTATCAATTTTGCTAACTGTATGTGATAATTGTGATAATTAAATATTAAAATTTAATATCCGCCGTCACATTATAATGAAATACTGTAGAGTAATTTTATTTAAACGAACAGAGTTTGAAGCTTTGGTTGGTAAAGTTGAAACAAAGCCATGCTAATATCCACTTAAACCATGGTCACTGACTAGCATAGCCAACTTTATCAAAATTCTTTACAGAATTACTAAATTTAAGTGAAAAATAAATACCAAATCAACACGTCTGTAAATCATTTAGATGCATTCAATCATTAGTAAAAATTTGATTAAGACAAATTATATGTTGGGGGTACACTGTAAATTAAAAATACAATAACATCAAGTAGCGATATAAAAAAAGATAAAAACAGTATTAATTTGTTGCATTTTTTAGTCATTTTATGTATCTTTATACTGCTTTAGTGGCCCCAAGTTTATTCTTTTTCCTTATAACTTTTTCTGATACATGTAAAAAAACAAATAGAAATCTTTTTAAAATGTTGTGAATCGTATTGCGCATTACTTCATTGACCCGGATGAAATTATCTTCCCATGATAACTGCCCTGAAGACAATTTTATTGAAAACTTCACTTTGATTTAGTCCACTTAAAGTGTTTGACATGTCTTTTTTTAACAAAGTTTCGCAAATATTTTCCAACAATTAATTAATTCTGCCGTTGTTTTTTGAAAACCTCCCCAATTCATAGGGTTGAAAAATCTGCTTGAATTTTCTGAGATCAAAAAATTAGATGAACTATTAATATTTTCCAAAATAACTTGCTTAGAATAATTATATCCATTTCTCATTGTAGCCCAATTATTTTTTGTGGGTGAAATACCAAACTGCAAGTCATCACAGAGTGATTTCAATTTCCCGGTTACTCCTTCTTCATCCTCTGCATTGTGTGTTGCTTTAGCAGTCTAGTCGATTTATTTTACAAAAATGCGAGAGTACTTTAATAATAAAAGGATTTGGATTTTCGATCGCTTTCCAAGAACTGCGTCACTTCAAAATCAACATTGTTGAATGTTGATGCTTCAACGAAAGAGATTTTTGTGATGACGAGTTCAAAAAATTAATTTCAATACAGTTTTAATGTAGGAAATATTCTTGTCGTTAAAGTCTGCAGCGTGGTCGAGTGGCTAAAGCACCGGACTGATGATCAACATGGTCTCGGTTCAAAACCCACTCAAGCCATTCTGTTGTGTCCTTGGGAAAGACACTTTACGGCACTTTCCCCTGCTTGGTGGTCTTGACAAGCAGTTCTAAATTAAAGTCATATCTCTACTAAATTACTAGCGGACGGCAATATGATGGCATCTCCGGAAGCAGGTCGGGGTAATTGCTTACCCTATGTATAGCGCCTCCGTCGCTTGAGGATAAATATAGAGATAAAAATGAAAAAAAAAAAAAAAATGAAAAATGAAAGTTCTTCTTATATTTTTGCAAAAAGTAATATTTTGTTTTAACATTTTTAACTTTATCGGTATTCAAAAAGGTATCAATTTATTCCTCCAGCCTTGCTGCCTGCTATTATCATGTCGATAAGAATATGAAACGAGACCTAAATAAGTGGCAGTGCTTTTTATATTTACTAAGCAAGCAAACCCGTTAAAATTAAAGGGATATGGGTTAGTTTTTAATCCTACTTTTACCAATTTTATTCTTTTTTGGGGGTCTGTTTTTGTTGATCAGCAGAATTAAAACCAAATTTTCTTCCTTGAAATAAAAGAAACAATTTCTTGAATGCTTTGATGGTTTGAAATCTTTTCTTGCAATCAGTTTCAACCAATGCTGAAGAAGTTTTCTTTATAAAATGGAAAAAATGAAAGACCATATTAAATTCCTTGTTTTCTTCAAAGTAATCCGGCAAGAGTTGATGACTGCACTTTAGTTAACCATGGTTCATGAACATGCTCATTTTCTAATCAATAGCATAAATAAAAAACCATTAAGAAGTTATACTTATAGAAAAAATAATAGAAAAAAATCATAATGAAGTAATGCTAACAAACAATAATAATATTAATAATAAACTAATGATAATGCCTTGAATAGTTTAACAAAAATAAAGTTAAATTAATCGCAGAACATATTTGACGAATTTTTAGAAAAAGCAAACTCTGTGTTAACGTGATAGCAATGACAAAACGCACTTACGCTATACATCCTATTTATTTATTTATTTTTAATTATTTAAAAATCATTTTCACTTGATTTCATATTGTTATTTATAAAATTTAACCATTGAACAAAATGTTATTCCACTTAGTTAAATTTTCTCGGCTGCAACTCTCCTTATATTAAATGTCTTAACTGCTGCAGTTGCTTATTAAGCCGTTAATGTTCGTATTGTACTTTGTTTGTCGGCGGCTGTCGCGATCGCGCTTTCTCTTCTCTCGGCCTCATGTTGGTCGGCTCGTTTGATTTTGAACCTTGATTTTCGCTTTGATTTGTTTTCATTTTATTTGATTTCAGTATTTGTTGATTTTCTTATTTTTTTTTAATTTCTTCTTATTATTATTTATTTATATTTTTGTTTCGCTTTGATTTTTGCTTTGTTTCCACTCCAGACTCTACTATTTAGAAGTCAATAGTTACTTTCTTTGGTGGATCTGCTAGCTCTAAATTTCTACACATTAATTAATGTTTCGGTTTGCCCAATTTGTTGCCTAAAATTTTAGCTAATTGCTTTTTATTTGCTAAGCTATACGATTGCCTTAGCATAAGATTTCATTGAAACTCATCTTAGCTTTCTTTGTTTGCAACTAAACAAATACACAAAACTCAAAATAAAATTTTATTAGCCATGACCAAACAATATCGTTATTTAATAAATTAAAAAAAAGTATTTCTATTAATACTTTCCAGTAAATAAATTTTTGAAATTTTGAAATTTTTATTTTATATTGCATAATGTTTTTTTCATTTGCTCTGTTGCTCTTCCATTAATCTTCTTTCATACTGTATGTTCTTTTTTTTTTGTGTTTTCTTTTTAATTTTGGCACACAGCTTATAAATGTCACGCATTTCTATAGCGAGCTGCTCTATACACCAATCTCACGGTTTCTGGGCAACCACCAAGTTGTATTTTACTAATTATATTATTATTACCATTTTGTTAAGTTTTTTTATTGCGACAAATAAAATAAACTAAACTAAACGAAATTTATTGTGTAGTACGCCAGGCATGTCAAACTTGCAAACTTTTTGGTAGGGCTCGAAATGAATTTTTTAATTAGATTTTCAATTCCAAATATAAATACCGGTAAATGCTGAACCAAAAAAAGTTTAAGCTTTGTTTTAAAAAATGACGTGGGATTTTTTTGCAGGAATTGATTCAATGACTCTTTTTTAAGTGTTCATTTTAATTTCAACATATAATTTTATCATTTACGTCGTAGAATTCGGAAAGCGAATCAAAATTGCCCGCCAGTAAAGCGTATATCTGTTCTTTTTCATGCAGATATGCGTTGCGAATTTTAGTAGCCAGAAGAAAAAAATTTTAAATTTATGCTGAACAATTAAAGTGAAGACTAAAAACATGATCAGCGCTTTTTCATTTTGACGGCCATTGTGGTTCAGTTCCTACGCTTGCTGTTACGCCGTTAAAAAAAACAACACTCTATAGTCCTTTTAACAAATAGTTTAAAATTTCGGACAAGAACTTTATAAATACCAAAAAATAAATGGAATATTTCTTCATTACGGCAATACCTTAGTATAACAGATTGAGGCACAAGATAATCGCTTGACAGTTGTTCAAGGTTAATGCTTCCGTCGTTACCTGTAATTTAATGAAAATAAATTCATAACATAAATATGTTGTTTAAAGATTGCTAAATAAAAATCTTGGTTACAAAACATTAAAAGATATGTCTCAGCATTCTTACCAGTTATTTGTTCTATTAGATTGTGACCTATATGAAATTAATAATCGGATAAATTTTCAAAAATAGTAACGAGCAAATCTGGGTTAAGGCAAACCATTTACTCAAAATTTCCAGTAAAAAATTTGTTTTTGCATCAAAGACTAAAAAACGTATATTGTACAAACAGCTTACCACAAAAAAAATTTTTTTTAAATAATAGCATCTTCTTTTATAGCTGATGATTCCTGGCCAGGACGTATGCCCGGGCAATTGGAAAAAAGAATACACGGGATACATTTATGGCACCTAATTCAGGTCAAAAACATTCGGGCCAGTATATGTGTGTTGATGAAAAGCCTCAAATTATTCATGGATCTGACCAAGGACATGCCGGGGAACGTTTGTATCTGGTGGAGACCGAGTGTCCTTCACTTCAGTGTGGTCCATATGTTAACGGCAGAGAATTGAGATGTGTTGTTTGTACAATATAAAAATCAGCAGATATTTGCTGCAACACAAAGCGTAGTGTTAAAAAAGAAAATCTTAAATTGGTAATATTGTTAGTTTGATGTGAAGCAAAAATTATTATAGAAAAATGTAAAGACAATTACTCTTAACTCTGGTAAGCTTTAATAAATATGTATTCTAGCCATTAAATTTATTTAACCGATTGAAAGAATGCACACGCAAGCCAGGGGTATTATAACTATCAAGGAAATTGCACATTAATATTAATTAAATTTAGTAAAAATTTGATGTTATTACGAAACGTTTTGTGAATAAGAAAAATGTGTACAAAATTTTCAATGATTTCAAATAATGACTTTTTTGGTTTAATTAAATTCAGACAGTCAATTATTCCATCCCAACCAAAATTACTCGAGTTAACTTAAAATTACATACCAAGGATTAGATCACTGTTTGTTGAGCTAATTGTCGTAGTTTGATTTTTTCTCGAGAAAATTTAAACCAGTATGTTCATTTCAACCTTTGCTAACTATAGATAGACACGGTATTTCACGCGCAAGAAAATTTATTTTTAAAATTATAAAGAAGATTTTGAATTGTTCAAGTTTCAGCGTTTCGGCAGAGTTGAAATTAAAAACAACAAGCTACTTAAGTTTTTTGTTGCTTTTTGGAAAATTTGAAATTGTTGCCAATAGGCATCTGTAAATAGGCATAGTTTAACTTGCTTATTTATTTAATATTGATTTCAATTATATGCAATTCATTTTTGGTTGAATCTTATTCAAATAGAACAGTGGTTGCCAGCCGGAGATCCACAGAGTGATTTTCAGGGGTCCATGAGCTTTTCATGCACAAGGTAAAAGCAATAAATTATCGTATAGCAAAAAAAGAATCGCCATCTGGTTTAACTTGCAAAAAATGACTGATCTGTGCATTGCTAGAAACCAAGCTCCACTTTACAACCTAGCCAGAAATCTAGATCATATAAACGAACATGTTTATTTACTTCAAAACGGTATTGAAGTAAATAATATTTAATATGCCATTTTAATATTGTTTGTTTTGTGTAGCTTGTCTATTCGTGAAAAAATTTCTGACAAACATTTATCTTATTTTATTCTCCTATTAAAGACAATTTCTTTGAGTAGTTTTGATAAAAAGATTGGTTGAAAAGTTATTACAATTACAAATAAGCCACAAAATTTTCTATTTTGGTGTTTTTGGTTTTATTAAAGATATACAGTAAATAAGATTTTAAAACTGTTTGCAAAGAACCCCAAGCAGAGGAACACACTGCTACTTATCTTTTCCAAGGACACAACAGAATGGCGTTAATAGGTTTTGAACAGTGACCGTGTCGATAAAGTTTGCCTTTAAATCATGGTGCTTTTAACCAATCAACTATGCTGCCGACTGCTTTTTTGATAAATTCTTTTACAATTACGAATTCGGAAATTATTTTCGCACACGGCTTTAACACAGTTCTCCGCAACCGTTTTTCATTCGCGACACACTAAAAGATTTTTTCAAATTTAGCGACACACCTTCAGTAAAATTACATAATATAGGCAATTAAGATACAAAGTTTACTAAATAACTTATTTTAAGGCAATATTTGCGCTTGTTTTAATGAACACAATTGCTGCATGTTTGGTTTAGCAACTCGAAGTTTCCTGATAGGAACTTATTTCCTCCACAAATAAGTTGTGCAAAATTTGAGCAAATTTATGCCAAATTTGCGTTGCAAATGTGCTGTTATTCATCCGCATTTGAAAGCAAAGCTCGTTACTGAACTTCAATCTCAGGATTTTCTCATTTTTTAGTTCAAGATAGTTTTTACTTGTCGATAAGCGCAACTCTTGTGTTGATAATTAACATTGCACGCAAATGGATTTCAGATCCACTTGTATTGCTCCATATTTATTTGTAAAAAAAGAAATGTTCATATTTCTGTTCTAACAAAGTCAAGTGTTTTTGAACTAAACCCAACACAAACTCTTTATCTTTATAGTTGCTTCTTAGAAACATTTCCAGTAATCCTCATTTTAACTCCTTTTTTTAAACATCTATTTTCTGCTTAAATTTTTTCAACTTGTCAGAACATGTCAGCATATTTTCTTTTTTGCTCTGAATTTTAATATTGAGTTTTTTTTTATCTCTATATTTATCCTCCTGACTCGCAGAAAATCGACGGAAGCGCTATACATAAAGTAAGCAATTACCTCGACCTGCTTCTGGAGATGCCAAGATATTTATAGCTGTCCGCTAGTAATTTAGTAGAGATATTATTGTAATTTAGAACTGCTTGCCAAGACTTACCTCGACCTGCTTCTGGAGATGCCAAGATATTTATAGCTGTCCGCTAGTAATTTAGTAGAGATATTATTGTAATTTAGAACTGCTTGCCAAGACCACCAAGCAGGGGAAAGTGCCGTAAAGTGTCTTTCCCAATGACACAACAGAATGGCGCAAGTGGGTTTTGAACCAAGACCATGTTGATCATCAGTCCGGTGCTTTAACCACTCAACCACGCTGCCGATTTTCATGCAAGTGTTTGTTTATCCAAGTGTTTGTTCATGTCAGCCATTTATGCAAGCTTAGCTCTCCAGCAATTGTCTTTGAAATGCTGCAGCAATCATAATTGTTCTTTAAGTTATTTTGCACCGCAGGTTGAAGAGTTTTGCAAGATTTTTCCCCACAAAGCCATTTCACAGATAATAATATTGGATTATATTCTGATGCTATTTTTTCACATAGCCATAAAAAAGCATAAAGTCAAACTTCTTGATATAATGAAGTAAACCAATGAGGATACAGTCATTCATACGTAGTTTTTGACAGCTCCTTCGGTAAAACTTTAATTATTATCAAAGCTTTCCTATGTAAACAGAAATGTGTAGTTTTAATCGGTAGATTTTCTCGTTTTACCAAAGCAGCAAAATCTTTACCTTCGCCTACCATTGTTGAAGCACCATCTGTGCAAACATCGATGCAGTTACTTTAATTGATAACATAGGAGTTACGTCGTACGCGTAAATGTTTGCCACGTAGGTAATCGCTAGCGGGCTTCGAACCAACGCGCCTTTTGTATTAGCGCTGAATAATCAGCGCTGCTTTTTAGTGCCTTCTCGCGCGTTTGTTTGACTCCAGAAATGCCACGTTGTTTTGGTGAGTTTTTAACTTGAGCTGGCCGCGACTTGGTATTGTGCAAGAGTTTTCTTTTGAAACCGGTCAGAGGATTTGACCGAATTATAGAAGAGAGAGATTAAATTTTTAATACCAGAACTTTATATTTTATTTGGCTTGGATCTATTTTTAGTCCCTTTGGACGTTGTCTACTCTTGGTAGAGATTTTCTTAGTTTTGTTGATTTTCTTTGCTCGTCCGCCCAACATCGTTGGTAAGTGCGGGACAATGTGTTTACTCGTTGAAGTTAATTATGCAATATTTGTTTAGAAAACCGTTTCCTACTTGCGTCTCCAGTATTATTTTGTTTCAATAAAATAAAACCGTAAAGTTTGGTGCTGGTCGTGAAGCGCGTTTGTGAGGAGCTGCAAGGACAAGGCAGTTTTGCGACTCCATCACATAGGCTATAAAAAACTCGGTAGTCACTTAAAAAATTTCCTAGTCGGTGATTCGCTCTGGATGTTCTTTGCAAAATAAACTCTTTTGTTATAAAATCCACGTCAAAAAAATGTACAACGCGTAATAGCTCTGCTTTTTTGTTGATATCCGTTGTTTTGTCAATTTCAAGACAATTTTTTTCTAAATCAATTATGAAGGTGTATGACAGTTGTAAATCGCAACTTTTGAAAACGCTTTTTTTAAAAAGCTTGTTATTTTCAAAAAGTGATAAAAAGTAGTGCTGCGCAACCAGTATTTCCAAACACACCAGTTGCGCAGCGAAGCTTTATCTGCTTCTAATGAGAATTTTTTTCTTTCGTGATAGCTAGAGATGGAAATCACTAGAAGTTTTGCATTGATTTCATTTTAATTTTTATCAAAATTTTGGGAATTTATTAAATTTGGAAAAAATTTGGTAGGGCTTCTGTGTCTTTTTTGAAAAATTTTGGTTTTTTTGCGAGTTTTTTAAGTGATGAAAAATCTAATTTTAATTTTAAAGGCTTTATAAGCAACTAGGGAGAATTCGGAAACCAATTACACGTTGAGGTTTTTCTTCTCTAATAGTATTTACGGATGCACCGGTACTCAATATAGCCTATAAGTCATTTTATTTCTACTTTTTCTCGCAGCTCATTCTTAAACTAAATGAAGATACAAAGCAGATGCGTTTATTTAAAGCCTCGTTCAATCTGTCAAATTTAATTAATACTGCAAATTAACGAAAACGATGTTAGCCTACTTCACTTTCTTCAGTTTATTTGAGCTATTGTAATAAGAGCTACTCTACTTTTAGTTTTGTAATCTTTCCTGTTGTTATAACAACAATTTTAATCAGCTGTTATAATCTTTTAGATTGAAGCTCCATATACTACAAATTACGCTTCCACAAAGCATTAATTGACACACAAAGACTACACTTAGTTTTATATATTTTGCTATTCCCAAGTATACCGAACAGTTTATAAAGAACATAAAGCAGATCCCGTTAGCTTTTGCTTAACTTGCAGATCCTGGACACAGAGCAAACCTAAGGTGTATTGTTTAATTCAGCAAAAAATTGTAAAACCTCAGTTTATGACTGAAATGACGTAGCAATGCGGTTTTTGCAATCTTTTCTGCCTTTATTGCATGGTGTACTCATTTTAAACAGTTATTATTTTATTACAAGCATAAACTGATAAACTTTTCGATGATGTATTTCGTATGCTCTTTAATAACATTTAAAAGTTCGTTTTATTTTTTCGTGAAAGTTACATAAACGTAGCAATATTGACTGGTTTAATTAAAGGAGTCCACAGGTTTCATCAAAATCAGGAAAAGTGTCCATGGCACTGAAAAAGTTGAGAACCACTGAAATAAAACCTAATCAAAAGTAAATAAATAGATTCTATAAATATGAATATTTAAATAAGATTTAACTGAAGATGATTTCTAAACAGTAAAAATTGATTTTAACTTAAATTCTTCTTCTTTCGGCCTTTTTCTTTAATCAAAGGTAGCCACAGTCTATGATGTTTCTCCACAGCGTCCTGCTTTCAATATCCTTCTCCCTTGCACCAACTTTACCCATATGTTCTTTCATTACATCTAACAATCCTTTCTTTGGCCTCCCTCTTTTCCTCTATCCCGGCAACTCCATTTTCATAACCCTTCTTCCTACATACTTCTAGTCTCTCGTCATGACATATCCATACCACCTCAGCCTGCCCTCCCTCATTTTCATTCCTAACCGTTCTACCTTAACTGTACCCCTGATGTAATCGTTTTTAATATTATCTTTTTTCGTCACTCCCATAGCAAACCTCAACATTTTCATCTTTGCAAATTCCATCTCTTCTACTTGTTTCTTTGTGACCGCCACCGTCTTAAGTCCATACACCATTGCTAGTCTCACCACTGAACTATGCACTTTTCCTTTTACTTTAGATGGTGACCCCTATCACAGATTACTCCTGATACTTTTCTTCATCCGTTCCATTCTGCCTGCATTCTCCTCTTTGCCTACCTCTCACAACTATCACTTTCTTGCACCGTTGATTTCAAATACTTATTTTTCTTTACTCTTGGCACTTTTGTGTCCTACGTACATCTTCACTGTTTCTTTATCATTTTTTTCATTTACGCACACAGATATTCGGTCTTTGACCTACTTACTTTCATCTCTCTTCTTTCCAACGCATACCTCCAGCACTCTAGTATTTGCTCCATTTCTTCCCTTCACAAATCGCAATATCATCAGCAAACAGCATTATCCATGGTGGTTCTCTCCTTACTTCGTCTGTTAGCCTATTCATAATCACTGCAAACAGGAACGGATTTAACGCTTATCCCTGGTGCAGTCCGACCTTGACCTTGAAACTTTTTATAGTTCCTACTGCACACTTTACCACTTTTCGCTTCCCTCGTACATATCCTGTACAAATCGCATATACTTTTCGGTAATTCCTGATTTTCTCATACAGTACCACAACTCATTTCTCAAAACTCTGCTGTAAGCTTTCTCTAGGTCCACGAATATACAATGAAGCTCCTTCCCAGTACTTTTTCATCAACATTTTTAAGGCAAACGTGGCATCTGTAGTTCTCTTTTCTGGCATAAATCCATATTGTTGTTTATTGTTCTCTACTCTATCCCTTAGCCTAGTTTTAATTATTCTTTCCCATATCTTGATTATGTGGTTTATAGCTTTATTCCTCTGTAGTTTCCACAGCACTGTGCGTTCCCTTTGTTTTTATAAATTGGGATAAGCACACTCCTTCTCCACTCGTTTGGCATCCGTTTACCCACTAATTGTTTGTTGAACAGTTTGGTCAAAATCTTTATCCCCATTTCTCGCATGCACTTCTATACTTCTACTGGCAACACGTCTGGCCCAACTGCTTTACCTTTTTTCTACCTTCTCAGTGCATTTTTCACTTATCTACTGACGCAATTTACCTCTTCGTTAACCACTTCTGCTTTCTCTATCTTAGGCTCTCTGTCATTTTCCTCGTTCATCAATTTCTCAAACTAATCCTTCCATCTCTTTAACATTGCCTCCGAATTTACCATAACATTACCGTTTTTATCTTTCAAAACTCTCATATGCTGTACATGTTTTATTCTACTCTATCTCTCTGCCGCTAGGCATTATTACATGTACTTCTCTGCATTATTACATGTACTTCTACTTATTATATGTATTTACTATTATTCATGTATTACCCTGCTCTGTGCCTCTCCCTAGCTAATCTGTACAACTCCTTCTTACCTTCTTTTGTTTCCAATATAGCATACAAATCTTCATACGCACGTCCCTTTGCCATCGCAACTACCTTCTTTACTCTTCTTTTTTTTGTACATCTTTTTACTCTTTTTATCTCTTATCTTGTGCCATGCTTTTTTGCTCCTTTTTTTTCTTTTATGCTCTCCTGAAAGTTCTCATTTTACCACCATATCTCCTTATCTTCTTTTTGTTATTCAAATGTCACTTTCAGCACAGTTTTAGCTATTTTTATTAGCATTTCCGCTGTTTTATCCCAGTCATCAGGTTGTATCTTTATCATCACTACCATCCTTGCCTGCTAAAATCCTAGTCAGCTCTTTTCTAAACGCATCTTGACAGCTTGTCTCCTTCAGTTTCTACCATCTTATTTTTAGACTTTACTTTTTCTTCCTTTTTCTTTTTTGCCATGAGAGCCATTCTGCATACCACCATACGGTGCTGCTTTTCGACGCACTCATTCATCATTCTGTTACAATAGCACATTTTCTTCAGGTTCCTCCTTCTGCACATCATATAATCTACTTGGGTACTTTTTCCGCTTTTTTTATACGTCACCCTGTGTTTGTCTTTCTTTTTGAAACAAGTGTTGACAATCGCCAACTCCATCCTTTTTGCAAAATCTACAACCATCAATTTTTCCTTATTTTCGTTCCAGCACCGTACCACCTCATTATTTCCTAATCCCCTATGTTTCCTTCGCCCAAATGTCCATTTAGTTCCAAACCTAAAACTATCCTCTCTTGTTTTGATACACTTTTGTTATAATGAGTATAACATTTCCTCAAATAAAGGTTTAATTAACTGAAAAATTTGAGCAAGTCTAAAAAGTAAAACATAAGTAAAGTAAATTATAACACATAACAAAATAATAAATAAGTAGTGCTAAACAGAAAACAAACGAGCTGTACTAAAGTGAGATATACTGAGCAAAAACAAAGTAACACACAGAGAACATTAATTACGCGGAGAAAAGCGATAAGCAATTTTTTCAGTCAAGTCTGTAAAGTGATATCGGTTCGGTCACCAATTACGTCAACTTTCTATCAATCAATCCAGGTCTTGCCAAAGCTCATCTTTTTCCTCCATGCTTTTGTTAACTTGTGGAACATATGCGCTTACTATGTTTAGTATCAACCATTTTACTTCCAGTTTTATAGCCATTAGTCTGTTTGACACCCTTTTCACTTAAGACACTTTTAACCAGCTCCTCCCTCACAACTATTTCTATCTAATTTTTTCTTCCATCAGCTCCGTTGTAAAATAGTTTGCAACCAGCTTTAATGTTTCTCGCTTTACTCCTTTCCACTTTGTTTCCTGTACGCACAGTATGTCTACATTCCTTTGATCCAATATATCTGCCAGCTCTATCCCCCTTCCAGTTATTGTTCCTATATTTAAGGTATCCACCCTTATGAATGTGCGTCTCCGTTTTCACAATTCCCGCTGCCTCTTTACTCGCCCTTCTCCTCTTTCTCCTCTTGTTTTCACTAAACCCAGCAGTAGCATAATTTTTACCGGTGCCCTGCCGTGCGACACCTGAGGCGGTCGTTGGTAACCCGATCTGGGTATAAATTTATCAACCTAACGCATTTTCACAGTACTCCGTTTTCCATTTGTGAATTGTCTATTTAGAAGCGTGCATCAGAGTCCATGCACAAATGGGGTCTCGCTCCTTCATCGAATTGCAAGTGTGGCGCCTCTGAGCAAACTGCAGACCATGTTCTAACAGCGTGCCCTATACATCGGGCACCACATGAAGCACGAGGTCTGACGGTTTTGGATGACGAAACTCGATGCTGGCTTATTAATACCACTGCCAGCATCTGATTCAGGCAGTGCAGCAGTCTGGGGTAGTAAAAGGTTAAACTCTCGGCCCCAGCCCTGTTTGTGTCTGACCTGAAGTGGATACCCTTGAAACGACGACGACGACGACAACATAACGCATTTACATAATCTGGCAAAAAAGTTTGACGCCGGATGCCCTTCCTGCCGCAACCCTTTCCATTTATCCGGGCTTTGGACCGGCACCAGGAAACACTGGGATGTGCGTCGATGGCTGGGTTGATGTATTTTTTAATTAAATTAGTAAAAAAATATTTTTAACAAGTTGCAGACTAATTCTCGTGTGCTAAAATAAAGAAATTGAATTGAGATACGTCTCACGAGCAAACGTTGTAAAATTTTCATGCAAAAGAATTATCACTAGGGCCGTTTCTTTTTACAGAAAATAAATTTTTTTCATTTTATTTTGGCCTAACATTTTTGGCTTTTTACAGAAACAATTTTGACAAATTTTTGTAAAACAGTTCTAAAAATTTAAAGGGATATTCAGTTTAAAAAGGAAAAATTGAATTTTTGTCAATAGTGAGATAAAAAATCTTAGTTTATTTCAATAAATTAATAATTGGCAATACGGAACACTACTTAAATAGTTTTTTTCTGGTAAGAATGATTCGTTGCTAGCGTGGTCAAGTTGTTAAAGCGCCAAGATGGTGATCGACATGGTCTCGATTTAAAACCTACTCATGCCATTATGTTGTGTCCTTGGGAAAGACTCTTTATGGTCTTGGCACGCAGTTTTAAATTTTACTCCTATCTCTATAAAACTAAAAATCAAATAAAAAATTTAACCGGACAGCAATATTTTGGCATATCCAGAAAAAAGTTAGGGTAATTGCTTACCCTACGTATTAGCGCCTCTGCTGCTTTCCTGCGAGTCAGTAGGAAAAACATAGAAATAGATGAAACTTCAAAATTCATTTAGGAAAATAATTTCATTCATCAGTAATCATAGGTTTATCCACAGATAGGTTTTCAAGGATAAGCAGAACTTTTTTTGTGCCTTCAACCTCAAGATCAAAAAAACTTCAGTTTATTTTAATTGATAATAATCTGTTTTTGCTTGGTAAATTCCCTCCTTCGGTGACAAACTTCTGCATACGCCATTGCAGGGATTCTAAATTTAATGTAGGTAAATGTTTTTTAATGTCATTTTCATCTTTAGGCTATTTATCCTCCTAACTTGCAGATAATTGTCACAGACGCTGTACGTCTGGCGATTAGCTTGACCTGGTTTAAAACATGCCAAGAGACCGCTGTCTGGTTCTAACTTTTTATTCTATTTTTAGTTTTTAGTTATATTAAAGATATGATTAAAATTTTAAGCTGCTTTCTAAGACTGCCAAGTAGAAGAAATTGTGGTAAAATATCTTCAAAAACACATTGAAGTTAGAACCAAGACCGTGTCATTCTTATTCGTCTTCAGTATATCGCGTTCTTAACCACTCGGCCACGCCGCTCATATTAATGTTTCTTAAAAAAAACGTTTTTAGAGACACATTTTCTTTTTACTTAAATCAAGGATAAAACTTTCTTTTCACGGAATTTTAAATTAATAAACATTTTTACAATATAGATGGAGGATTCTTACACTGAATCTTGGGCACCCCTGTATAGGATAACAAGTCTCCAAAAACGCTTACATTACGCTGCAAATGTTTTTGGAATATGGTAAAAAATGTTAAACTTTTAGTGTTGATTCAGAACTTGTAAAGAAAAGGAGGGAAAAAGTTTTAAAATTGACGCTAAGACTCAAAGCCCTGAAATTATTAGAATATACTGATATAAAGTGCCAAATAAAATGTTAAAAGTACGCAAGAATTTTTTATAAAATTTGACAAGGTAAAATTTTGTCAAATTTCAACTTTATTTAAAATTTTGGCTTTTTGACGCATAAAATTCAGTAACAAAGCTTTTGAGCAACCAAAACTAACGTTGCATAAGTTTCATGACGTAACAAACTTCTGAAAAAAATTGACTTAATTGACTTTAGCGGGCGCTAGTTATCACTGATTGAGTGAGTTTTTTAACAAAATAATAATACACCAAGTAATACTGTATAATTAGACTAAACATAAGATTAAAGATAAAAAAAATGATAAGTTTGTATTCTGGTTTTAAAAACAATTACAAAATTCGATAAAATAATAATTTTTTTAAAAAATTCCACTTAAATTCTAATGTACAACAAATTGCTTATTAAAAAAATTTTACTTGCGTGCAAAACAAGCCGAGTTTGATGCTCTGTTAAAGCCAATACAAGAAAAAACTAAAACATAGGTCTTTGAAAAAAATAAAGCCAGAGTTGCTCTTATCACTATAGTTTTTATGTTAACGTTTTGAATGTCATGTTCTTAACTTGTTGTAAAATAATTAAAAGTAGGCTATTGTTTCAAAATTTTTAACGCAAAAACAGGAACTAAAATAACCTTGCTATGTTATAAGCAATTGCTAATCATCTTCAAACATCAAGAAATTAAACACTAGAAGGACCAAGCGTGTCAATTGACGCATTTAAATTTTTACATGCCAATAAATCGCGCTTTCTGAAGTATTATGGCTTCATATTTTTTGACTTTTATTATTTTATTGGTAGACACTCTCAGACCCAATTTCGTGACTTGGTTACCAAAAATTAGCAAAAAAATTACAATACTATCGAGAAGGACCAAGCGCGTCAATTGACGCAAGACGCGGTAGCACGTCGAAATACCCATACCAACAGTTTACCAACAGTTTCTTGGTAGATATCATTGTATTGTTTTTTCTAAAGCTGTTTTTCCATGGTATCAAAGAACGTAGGCAGCGTATCTTGCTTGTGACGTAATAATTGTGTTTTAGGTTTTTTTATTTACTATCAAATTTGTCTTATCAATCGCTTGTTGTGCTAACACTGTCCTGATCTATAATACGAAGAAGTATTTTCAATTCGTTGTTACTCTTTTTCTGGTGATTCTCGGCGTCACCGGCTCAACTAATATGTGTTATAGGAAATTTGCGGCACATGGCTGGGGGGCTGGTGGACAATACGTAATAATTTTCTCTTTTGCGTTAACTAGAAGAAGATCAGGTAAAGACTAGCTTAGTGTAGTGAATATTGCTGTTATAGAAGTTAGTATTGTGACCAATAAGATGCAGAAGAGAATAAGTTGTATTTGAAGCTTATCTTTCTTCTTACTACCTTCACTAGGCTACATATTAGTCAGGTAAGCTCTAGATCAATGCTTCTCAAAATGAGCCACTTGGCTCCCAAGAAGGAATTTGTAATCTGAAGAAAGGAAAAATTGTTAAGGGAGGAATGTGAATAAAATATTAAATTTTTTCAAATTCATCTATGACATGGAGGAATGTGAATGAAATCTATGACATTATACTCCACATGCATAATTGTATATTAGCGTAAGAGTAAGAGCGTTGAAAACCACTGCTCTAGATAGATTGCTCCTGACAATAATGTGTTCATTGTTAGCACCACAGGAGCAGCAAGTTTGACATAATTTGTGCAACAAGCATTTTGCATAGTGTCTAGCGATGGATTGGGTTTTCACAGGTCAGAAGCCAAGTAAATTACTGATATATTTTTTTGCGTGTAATATGTCTCAAAGGTGTGCTGCTGATCAAGCGTTGCAATTTTTGCAAAGTATTGCTTTAGAGTCTTCTGATGGTGAATACTCAGATTCCGAATCTGATGAAGTTAGCAATGTGATTCCGGACATTTAAAATAAGGAGGATTTGTTTGATTTGAATGACGAATATATAAACCAGGAAGCACCAACCAACACAGATGATGGTGCGCGTGCTCAAAGCAGCAGTGATAATAATGAAAAAACTCTTTGGGCAAAGACACATCTCACTAGAGGCGCTCAGTTTCCTCCCAAATCACTACAGCACGACTACAGCAGACAATATTGTTAGAATCCGTGCAGGATCTACATCGTTTTCCACATACGCGGTAGTTCTCTTTTTACCTTCCGCATTCTTTTGAACGAGCTCATGCTGAGAAATATTCAGAAGTGCACTACTGCAGAGGCACACCGTGCCACTGGAAACAATAGCTGGACGGTTATGTTAGATGAATTGAACAAATTTGTGGGACTCATTATGGCACATGGTGTAATTGGTGAAAGGATGTGGGAGAAATCTTGGGGATGCCCTTTGTTCAACGCTATTATGCCACGTTGGAGATTTTTGGAAATCATCAAGTACCTCAGGTTTGATTTGAAAACTGAAGGGTGAAGGAATTTGGAAGAGGACAAGTTCTGCTTGGCATTTTGCCTATGGAATCCGTTTATAAAGAATTGCCAGAAGGCCTAAAATCCCAACGTGAATATACCCATCGATGAGCAGCTGCTTTCTTGCAGGGCAAGGTGTAAGTCTATTCAGTATATGCCAAACAAGCCAGATAAGTTCGGAGTAAGGTTTTGGATGGCCGTCGATGTAGAGAGTAAGTATCTAAAGAACGAATTTTTTTATCTTGGAAAGAACTTAACGAGAAGTGGAGATACCAGCTTGCCAACGGATGTGGTGATGAACCTAGTGAGTCCTTTATTCAGGCAAGGTTTTAATGTCGCGTGTGGCAATTACTTCATTCTTTAGAACTTTCATTGCGACTCGCAAAACAGCAGTGTAGTTTGGTGATGACGGTTCGAGCAAATTGAAGGAAAATTCCAGACTTGCTGAAGAAGAAGCGTATGTTGCATGACACCATGGTTATAAACTCCACAGGGGGCGCTACAGCAACTATTGCTTCATATCAGTGCAATCAGTTAAAGTCTGTAAACATTCTGAGCACCCTACATAAAGACGTTGTTATTTTAGAGCACAATAATCCTAAGTATAAGCCTAAAACTGTACACTTTTATATCCAAACAAAGTTTGGTGTGGATGTTTTGGATAAAATGTCCAGGCCATATTCAGTAAAAGCTGCGAGCAGAAGATGGCCAGTAAACATCTTTTATAATGTCATTGACATGGCTCTAATAAACAGTTGGGTTATCTACAAAGCTGTGTGCAAGAACAGAATCAGCTGCAGAACGTACATTCATAAAGTACTGGTAGCCTCAATGATTCTATGGATGAGTCGATAAACTTTGAAAGACCTACAATACAGACTCTAATGCTACATGAAAACTGAAAAAAAAGAGTGTGATAGCCTGGGACAGCCTCCAGCAAAAGACCACTGAACGTGTTCTGGTAAATTGTGCAGAAATAGAATAACTGACGTCTGTATAATGTGTCAAAGCCCAATATGTGGAAAGTGTTGCAGCAAAGATGATTGGCGTGTCTGTAATAGCTTCAAAAGCATATTTCTTTTGTTGACCTAGATACTTGGCAATGTAAAAACTTTTCAAATGCGTTCGGTTTGCGTTTTAGAAGCCTTACAGTATAGAGAGAAATACATACAAATTTCAAAAAAAGCGCGTGCGTCAATTGATGCGTTTGGTCTTTCTAATTAGTTGCACATTTTGGTCCTTCTAGTGTTAATTTTAATCAAAATCAAGACTTGGTTTTAATTTTCAAGTAAACATCGATTCTATTTGCTTGATAATTTATGCCAATTATTCGCTGTTGCAAAGACAGTTATGTTATTAAAGTCAATACAGTAGACTACGGTTATTATGACCATGGTTAATGCGACCACCAGTTTACATAACCACTTTTGCACGGTCTCAAAATTTTCAGTATAAAATTCTTTTTTTATTATAACCAGTCTTCAGATATTGTGACCAATTTTTTAAAATTTTTTTCCAGTTTTTTTCTCTGTACATTTCAGTGATGAAAGTCTCGAGACTGATTTTTCGCGGTCTCAGTCTTGTCTCAGTCTCGGTTTTGTGCTGATGATCTCGGTCTCGAGGTCAGGTTGTCTCGGTCTTGTGTTTTTAAATTGGTATCAATACCCGACAATTTTTTATTTTTTTTTTACTTGATGTTATTGTGAAGATTTTTGCAATTTGCTTAAGATTAACACTCAATTTACCAGCTTTGCCGCAGTCTGAAGAGGTAAAAACTTTAAGTCAAACTTCTTTAATTTTTAGTTTTGCAACTTTTTACGTTTATTCCAATGAAAATTTTATTGTGATCAAGCCCATTTGTTACAAGCTAATCCTATAATAAGAAAACTTTATTAAATTTTTTTCTTTTTGTAACAAACAAGTGTGGTAGTGCTTTAAATGTTTCTACCCACACATTCGTTGTTAAAACATTCACACCAAATTAATCCGATTATAGAAAAATCAAGTAACTTGATTACGTAACTACTTTTTTAAAACTAGTGTTTTTTAGTAAGACGACCAGCTTTAACAAAAGAACGAAAGAAATAATACAGGAAAACTTCATCCACAACAGCAAAATAGATTATGTAACTTTAATTTAGCCTAAAAACAGCAGTAGCTCAAGAGAGCGAACTCGATTTTTAACTATTGTTTGTTACTCTTAATCTACAGCTGGTTATCCACCCTAAAATTTAGTACGCCTGCCAAAATTTGCTTTAAAAGTGTGCTTTGAAGCAGATTAAATAAGATAAAAAATGACTTCAACGTAACTGAAAGCTAAAGTTTCTAAATATTCAGTTGAAAACATCATGAAGTGGATTTAGAATTTAAACTCAAACAGTGATAACGCTATGTAAACAATAAAGTTGCCCGTAGACTTAATGCAATATCGGGTAATGCAATAGAATACAATAGTATAGTACAAACCTGTGTAAAATATGGTATGACAATGCCCAAAATATAGTTCACCACACGATTAATAAAATTTTTCAAAGTGTTTTGATTTCAATGTGGCAGTCATGGTGGTACTATAAAAAATTAGAGCAATATTTTGCTTTCAGGGGCCACTTTTTGACGTTTTTTTAGATGGGGGTTCCGTGCGCTTTGTACTAAATCATTGAGCAGGGGTATAGTTACATAAAATGATGAAATTCCTAACTTGCTAACATCGCAAGTGTACAAACTTTGCAGGTGCCCAAACTTTTACACACTGGAAGCGAAATGTTTTTGCCAATATCTTCTGGGCCGCAATTGGTGCAGAATTACAGTGATAAAATTTATTTTGGTCTTTAATTTTAATGATTGCTTCAGATTATTGTCCACGTTGAATTGGATCGAACTTCTTCCCCACTCAAAAAAAACTTCTTATTTGATCCGACGTACTTTTCCTAAATGAAACAAACAAATTCTTTTCTGTATGTAATAATTTCAACACAATATTTATATATTTATTCATTATGGCCTGCGATTGTTTAAAAAATAAATAGATGGTGACTCTCTGAGTTACAACGCTTGCCATTTTATAACTTATTTTTATCTTCATCCGACTGCCTCGCAGAAAAGCGTCGGAAGTGCTATACTTAGAACCAGTAATTATTCCGACCTTCTTTCATAGATGTCTAGATATTGCTGTCCGGTTGAACTGCGTTATTTCAGTTTTTAGTTTTATAGAGATATGAATAAAATTTGAACTGCTTTCCAAGACCGACAAGCAGGAAAAAGTGCAATAAAACGTTGTTTCCAAGAACATAATAGAATTGTAAAAGTTGGTTTTCAACTGCAGCTGTTTTGATCACGATCACCACGCTTTAGGAACTCTATCACATTGCCAATAACCCATTTAACTACCGGTTAAAAAGTTGTGAATAATGAATCCATAAGAGTAAGCGCGGAAGTGAGAGGGTGGGGGTTAAAGCCTTCATGAAGAACAATGGTTAAAGATTCGTAGCAGCAGTAGGACAGCTTAAAAACTGTTAAAATAAAGTGAAGAATTTATTTAATTAAAAACATTTAGGGCTAGAAAAAAGTAAAGAGCAAAAAAAATAGATCTTCACTTAAATTTACGTTTATCGGCAGAGTGTTTGAGTGGTTAAGACCCCTTTTGATTGATGGCAAACGCAATTGAAACCGTTGCGGCTCAAAACCTACTCTCGCCATTCTGTTGTGTCCTTAAAAAAACACTTTACGGCACTTTCCCCTGCTTGGTGGTCTTAGTAAGCAGTCCTAAATTTCAATTATATCTCTGAATACAAACTAAAATATAAAAAAATAAAAAAGTTCAACCGGACAACAATATCTTGGCATCTTCAAAAGCAATCCAATGTAATAGCTTGACAATTTCCTTATGTATAGTAGCTCCGACAATTTCCTCGATCCTTCCGACTCAATCTCGGTCTCGGTCTCGAAAAAATTATCGGATCTTGGTCTCGACGTTTGTGGTCTCAATTACATCACTGGTACCTTTCCGTTCCAATAATGCCATAATTGAATTCTTGATTGTGCAAATGACAATTGACATTATAATTCAATTTTTCGCTGTTGCATTAAGTCAATTAAGCACTCAATTTAGAATCGATCAACAAAACAAAACAGAACAGAGAAGTTTATTTTGTACGATTCAATATAAATACAACAATGCTCACAAAACAATAATAGTAAAAAGAATAACAAAGAAGAAAAAAGTGCATTTTATTGACGTAATTTGTTATACGTAAAAAAATATACCGAACGTAGCGGAGACTGCAAAATAACCAAAAAAAAAATTGATCTTCAAGTTGAGCAGCCATCGATTAATTAAAATTATGAAAATAAACGTATGCTAGAGCAATAAGATAAAAAGATGTTGAAATTGATACAAAAAGTTGAGATCACAATCTCATTATTTTCTTTGTTCTAAAGTAATCAAACCTCCAAATTAAAAATTTTTAATTATGCTACTCAAATGTGATAGTTGAATTTGTTTGGTCTAAATCTACTGACTTTTAATCTACTGTTTTTTTGAAGTGTTGATTAATTACAGTAATTGATGAGTTTCATATTTTATTGTCATTTTGTGCGTAACTGCGGCAATCCTGGTGTGCTTATTCAGTACTGTACTATTGTGACCATCGAATATTATGACCGAAATTGTTTGATTCCAAGGTAGTCATAATAAGTGGTGTCTTTTGTAATACGATTAGGATCTACGTTTTGCCATGATAAACAATTGCATATTTTATGATATTTAATGATTTTAATAAAATTTCTAAAATTGTTTTGAAGAACGTGCAAGTAAAATAATAGAAATGCAACACTGTTTTGCAAAGCGGAATAAAAGAGATGAATTCAAGGAGTGGAATCATGATATACAAAACAGCAACACCAGGTTTAAAAAGCCTATAAAAAAAAAAAAAAGGTAATCTGACAAATGCTAATTTTCAAGTTTTGTATAGGCTAAGATTATTTGTCAATTATAATTTATTCTGTAAATTTGGTTTCAACTGATCACTTAATTCCTGTCAGGCGAAACAGAAACGTCATAATAACAACTTTTATAGGGGACAGGCAAAGAAACTTACGCCATCTAGGCTAATAGATAGCAGTTAGTCACGAATCATACGCATTGTTATGACTGAAAAGTATAAAAAGTATTTTATGCTATCGGGAGATAAACTAAATTCGCTATCTAAACTTGTCTAAATTTAAAAAAGAATATAAAAAACGTCTATTTAACATAAATTAATTTATCTAATCAGACATGCGGTCAACTTGGAGGCTGGATTGATGACTGTCAAGTATCCCGTATATTTAATATTAAATTTTTATAAATTACATAATAGCGATCTGTAGTTGATTTTTTTTTAAATAATTCCATTCGATTTTTTTTTGGTTTGTTGTTTTGTTTTCCTTACTTATTTGTACAAGGTTAATTGCAGACTTGAAGACCTCACGGTCCCTTCGCAACCATCCTGTCGCTTTATTTATTTGTAATTTCTTACTTCTTTACTATTATTTTTATTTACTTTTCTTGCTGTGTCACCTGGAGGCGTTTTGTTCTTTTTGTTTCCTAAGCGACAGTAAATAAATCTGAGTGTAATAAAATCGAACCGAAAACCTGTATTGCACTCCTGTTTTCTCTGAACCCAAATTAAATTTGAACCCAAATCTTAAAAATGCTTTAAAACTAAATCGGAACTAAGCAACTTTTTAAAATTATTATTGTAGATTGTAGAATTTAAAACTGAACCGAAAAATTACTTTAAACGGTTCGACGCTTTTGATTGAAGATTCAAATAAACCAGTAACAGATTTATAGTGCGTCAACATTTTTAACAGAAAAAAAGATCAGTATGTATTCGTTTTACAACAACATATGTTGATTGCGTGGTTCAATGTGATAACACTCTGGCTTTGGAGCAGAAAAACGCGAGTTTTATATTTAGTTTTCCTGAGTAACCTCCGTATTGTCGTAACATAGAAATGTCATGATGAATTCTGATCTATGGGAATGGGGTCACGATAATAAAACAGTTGATTGAAACGACACTTGATCAAAACTACATTTAATCAAAACGACACTTGATTGAAATAACAGTTGGTAAAGAAAAAGATTTACTTTTGACTGTTTCTGCAATTAAACAATCTTTTTGTTATTCTAAATTAGATTCATAAGAAGCAGAGGTCATCATAAGAAGACAATTTCTTTTTATTTTTTATAATTTTTTTGCCTATGTCAAGGTTAGGGTTTCTTAACAAAGTCCCTGGGCAAAGCATTTTTAGTTTGGCAACAAGTAGATCTCTTGTCATGGTTATGGTTCGTTAGATGGCTCTTGCTGCCATTGTAGTCAATAGCGTATTAAGGGGAGGGGGCATTGTGCCATGGCCTTACTTTTGGAAACCCTTAGGAGAAATCAGAGACAGATTTAAAGCGAAGACTTTTTTTAAAGATTTACATGTTTTTGAGACAAAAAATTGACAAAACCGGAACAGATTCAAAGTGAAAATCTTATTTTAGAGATCGCTATGTTTTTGGGACAAAAAATTGACAAAACTGGGACAAATTTAAAGTTGTACATTTTTTTTCATTATTTGATCAAGTGTCGTAACCCAGCCTCTAAGTTTGTTCAAATCAGAGCAGCCTTGATACCGGTACCAAACACAGTTAAATGGGGAGGTTGCGACAGGAAGGGCATCCGGCATAAAACATAGCCAAATATTTTTCAATGCGCGTTGTAAAATCTGACTTCATACCGGATCGGTCGAGGCCCAGGAAAACAACAACCGTTACCAGTGACTGGGCACCGAGGGTCACTGGTGGACATACTAATTGAATGTAAAGAAGAGGTGGAAAGCAATGGAGAAAAAGAAAGAATATAAATGAAGAGAGGAAGAAAGCTAAGAAGATAAAGTCTACATTAAATGTTGGAACCATGACCGGTAAAGGAAGAGAAGTGGCAGATCGTGTGGAACGAAGAGGGTTGGACATACTGTGTGTGCAGGAAACCCGCTGGAAGGGGGAGAGAGCAAGATGCATAGGTGGAGGATATAAAGTGGAAACAAAAAGAATGGTGTAAGAATCATATTGAAAAAGGAGCATGTGGACAGGGTAGTGGAATTGTGGAGGGTAACAGACGGGATAATATGCTTGAAAATGGAGCTTGATGGTGTTATGTTGAATGTTGTCAGTGCATACGTGAAGAAAAGGAAACATTTTGGCTGGACCTAGATGAGACAGTGGAAAAGATACCGAGGAATAAAAGAATTGTGGTGGGAGCAGACCTGAATGGGCACGTAGGAGAAGGCAATAATGGTGATGAAAAATGTATGGGTAGACACGGATTAGGGAAAAGAAATAACGAAGGACCAGAAGTAGTGGACTTTGCTAAGAGAAGGGAACTAGCAATCACTAACACATATTTTGTAAAGAAACCAGCACATAGAGTCACCTACAGCAGTGGCAGGCGCAGTTTGCAGGTGGATTATACTGTATTATGGTGAGAAGACGAAGGATCAAGGAGATGGTGGATACAAAAGTTGTTGTCGGTGAAAGTGTAGCAAATCAGCACAGAATAGTGGTCAGTGCGATAATCATTTGGACAAAATGAAGGAAAGCACCAAAACTAGTGAAGAGAATAAAATGGTGGAAACTAAAGGAATTAAAAGTAACAATAAATTCAAAATGGAAGTGATTGAAAGCAGAATACTTGGTGGACATGAAGACTGGCAAGGAATCGCTAAGATGATACAAAGCATTGCCAGAAGGGAACTGGGTGAAGCATCGGGAAAAGTTAGCACGGCAGGTAGACGGGAAACGTAGTGGGAACCAGGAAGTCCAGGAAAAGCTGAAGGATAAGAAAAAAGCTAAAAAGGCATGGGATACCATCAGAGATGATGCAAGAATGTTGGCCTATAAAACTGCAAGAAAGCAAGCTAAGAGATAAGTGGCAAATGCAAGTGTCACACTTCATAATAATTTGGCAAAGCGTGGAATATAATTTCGTCGGTCGTGATTTTTGTAATACAATCGTTCTTATTAGAGACAGTGGTCTCTGTTTGTTGTGAAGAAGAGTCTTCAACGAAACCAATCCGAGCTTTCGTTAAACCAACTGTACAAAAGCTTCAAGCTTATAGCAAGACTATTCCTTGAGTCGGAATAAAATAAAATTTAGACACAGCTTTGTTTCAGCTCAGGTATTCGGGTAACCAAGGTCAACTGGTCCTTTAGGATTCCCGAACAAAGTCTGTGACATTAAGAAAGAAGGCATATGAGGAACTGTACGAAAAACTGGAAACAAAGGAGGGGGAAAATGAGGTGTTCAAAATAGGAAAATAGAGTAAGAGACAAAGAAAGGATTTTCAACAAGTAAGAGTAATCAAGAGTAAAACTGGGAAGATTCTGATAAAAGAAAAGAAAATGAAACAGAGATGGAAGGAGTATTTCGACAACTTACTTAACAATGAAAATCCTAGAGAAAGAAGAGAAACTAGAACAGAAGGGAGAGAAAGGGACGTGGAAGATATCTCTGGAGAAGAATTCAGAGCTGGGTTGAAGAAGATGAAGAAGGGAAAGGCTCAAGGACCTAATGGCATACCAGTAGAAGCATGGATTGCTCTAGGCAATAAAGGTGTGCAGTTTCTAGTGAACTTCTTCAACAAACTCTTGCGAGGAGAGAAGATGCCAGATAAATGAAGGAGGAGCGTGCTTGTACCTTTGTACAAAGGTAAAAGAGACATCAAGGAATGTGGAAACTACCGGGGAAATCAAGTTGATGAGCCACACTATGAAATTGTGGGAGAGGATAATAGAAGCAAAGATAACGAGAGAGGTGATGATCGCTGAGCAACAATTTGGGTTCAGTCCTGGAAGGTGTAACCACCTGGCAACAATCCTGGAAGGTGTACCACCGACGCAATCTTTTGTCTAAGGATGCTGTTGGAAAAGTGGACTGAAGGGCAGAAGGCAGTGCACCGTGCCTTTATTGACTTGGAGAAAGCATACGATAGGGTACCCAGAGAGGAACTGTGGAAATTCTTGCGGTTAGCTGAAACATCAGAGTGCTACCTAAAGATTATCAAAAAGATGTATGACGGAGCGACAACAACTGTGAGAAGTGCAGCAGGGTTTACAGAAGAATTCAAGGTAGGTGTTGGACTCCACCAAGGTTCACCACTCATTCCATTTCTTTTTGCCATCATCATAGACAGGCTGACGGAGGACATCAGAAAGGATGCGCCATGGAATATGCTATTTGCAGATGACATAGTTCTGTCTAGAAAAAATCATAGGGAGCTAGAGAAAGATCCGGAGATTTGGAGAAATGCACTGGAGAGAAGAGGCCTGAAAGTGAGCCGGAACAAGACCGAATATTTGAGGGTTGTGGGTGTGGATGATGGAGAAGAGTTGAAACTGCAAAGAGAAAAGGTAAAGAGACCAAAAAACTTTAAATACCTGGGTTCAACAGTTAGTAGCGATGAAAGATGTGAAGAAGAAGTAAGGAGAAGAATCCAAGCAGGATGGATGAGTTGGAGGAAGGTTTTTGAAGTTCTGTGCGACAGGAAGTTGTCAGCAAAGGTTAAGGGTAAAATGTACAAGAGTGTTGTTAAACCAACAATGCTTTATGGAATGGAAACGGTGGCAGTGACGGAAAGACAGGTGGGAAAAATGGAAGTTGCAGAGTTGAAAATGGTGAGATGGGCACTGGGAGTGACAAGAAAGGACAAGATAAGAAACGAATACGTGAGAGGGACCGCGAAAATTGCAAAGCTGGGAGACAAACTTTGGAATGCAAGGCTACGTTGGTATGGACACGTAAAAAGGAGAGAAGAAGACTACGTGGGTAAGGGGATGACAGAGATGGTAGTGCCAGGCAGAAGAAAAAGAGGAAGGCCAAAGTGATGGTGGATAGATTTGTTGAGAGAAGACATGGAAAGGGTTGGAGCTAGGAAAGGAGACGAAGCAGCTCAAGTGAAATGGAGAATACTGTCGCGCTGTGGCGACCCCGATGTAGAGAAAAGCCGAAGAAGAAGAATTTCATCAAGTGTTGTTTCGATTATATATGGTTTGGACCAAATGTCATTTTGATCAAATGTTGTTGCGATCAAATGTTATTTCCATCAAGTGTTGTTTGATCAAGTGCCGTTCGATCATATGTCGGGTGGTGATGCGGTCACACTGTTTACCTACAATAGCAACTCAGGGTAAAACAGAAGAATGAAGCGAGCCAATACAGCCATTCGAAAAAAATCTAATACAAGTAGTTTTACAACTTTTTTTGCTCGTCAACCCCCTCTGAGTAAAAAATTTTTTCTACCAACTAATCCAACACACACTCTTTAATGTAAAGTATTATTATACGGATGGCTTTTGTTGGTCTTTACTTTTATCAAGTATGTTTTTTAGCATTGTATGGGAAAAAAAACAAGGGAAGACAGAAAAAAAACAAAGAAAGTCTTTACAAAATTAATCCTATATTTTTTTAATAATACCTTGGCAAACAAGTTGTGGTTGCTTTATATCTAAAGTAAACTCCATAAGTGATTTCATTAACTCCCAATTGACTACTTTGAAAACCACTGTAGTGTAAGCTTGTTTGGTCTCCTACTCATTTTTACATCGTCAAATGTTTTGTTTGCTTTTTCTAAACATAAAAAAAACTCAAACATTTAAACGGAAAAGGCAAAGTTTATTTTTTTATAATTCATTTCATAGACTTTTAGTCGCTTTTTGATCCTAATTTGTTTTTAACTTGACACGTTATGATTACTGTCACAAACTTTACTCGGTGTGTTAAAAAGCAACTCTAAAACCTGTCTGTAATAAATCTATTTCTATTTTTTTATTTATTTCGACTCAAGAAATAGTTTACCAAGAGAATGAATTTTTTTAGTTTCGTTACTTCCGGCTATGTTCAAATTAATTTTTCAGAAAACTTTTCTCCTAAGATAGAAACCATTGTTTCTTCTATACTTTTAAAATAAATATTATTTAAATTAAAAACACTACAACAAAAAAGTTGAAACCACGACAGTCTGTTTCATCCTTATTCAAATAAAAATTTCATTCTGATTCTATTTGAATCAGGATAAAACAGACTGTCGTGGTTTCAATCTTTTTGTTGCAGTGTTTTTAATTTAAATAAATTGCTCTAACCTGGTTATCAAGCACTGTATCAGCATTTTGAGACAATTTGGTTAAAATAAATATTATGTATATTTACACAATTCACAAACTTGATCAATTGACGAAAGACTTGGCTTTCGGGTTCAACAAACTTTACAACAACTCCAGTCATTTCGCAGATGACCCGACCCTTTTTATTACACATCCCAACTTTTTTTACACTTGCCAAAGCACCAAATTTTTTTCTTTTCTGGTCTTAAAAACAATCACGACAAGACCACTATTATCTCTAAGTTTTCTAATTTTTTTCTTCATTTAATCTACTTTTCCGCAAGGTAAAATTTTTTAATCTTTTAAAATCCTTGGAATTGCCTTCTCTTTCAAATCAGAAAATTTAACGCAAAATCGAAATACCCTTGCTGCTCGATACCCATTCTACCTTTCCTTTTTTAACCCTAGAAACTCCCTGTATTCAAAAGTTATTTTTATAAACCAACCATTTCTTTCAAAAACTTTTTTTCTATCTAAAATTATTCTCCATTCCCCAAATACATTAAAACCTTAAACTCCATTCTCTTCAAATTTTTATAGAATTTTTTCTTTTTGCAATATTTTAAACGCTTCACTTTATATCTCTCCAAGGCTAATGGAGGAATTGCCCTACCTTCCATCGGCTTGAAAACTTCTACAGCCTTCTTGCGGCAATCAATCTTTTTACTTTAAACCCCGAAACCGTTACAATACTTCTGGATGCTTTTCGCTATCAACAATCTTGCAACTAAACTTTATTCTTTATAAACCTGACCTCTAATTCAATTCTCAACCCCACGAATCTAAACCAAACCACCATTAGAAAAAAACCATTAACCTTCTCCAAAATATCTATCCCCTCTGACGGTACCTCTGATTACTTCTTCTTAAACTTGGTCCAAATCCCCTCCCTAAAGCAATTAACTAACCAAAACCAAATGACAAAATCCAAAAAAACCCCTAAAGTTGGCCTCATGTAATCCTCTTTAACCCTCAACCTTCTTTTTCTCTAATTTGGAAAAAAATAGCCATCAGCATGGCCTATAAAGGCTATGCCTAGGAATATTTTTTCATAAACACAACTTTACCCTGAAAGCCCTAACAATTTTCTCTGCAAACTATGCCTTCCTGTTCTTGACAACTCTCACCACTTATTCTTTGACGGTCCTCACTCCAAATATAAATTTATTCTTTAGAACTCTTTCTCTCAAAAATTCTAAAAAAATCTGCTTCTCTCCGAAACGTCCACTAATTTTATACAACTTTTTCAATATTTCTATCCACCATAAGACAGTCCTAACCAAAATTGCTTTTTTAATCCAAATTTCAACATTTGAATTACTTTTACTCTCAACTACTGTACCTCACTTTTACCTCACTTTCAAGATCGCCAAAAATACTTTTTTATTAAACAAAGAAACACATAAAATTAAAAACACTTTTAAATCCTTCTTAAAGAAAATTTTTTATTTTTAATCAAATTAAAATTTAAAGGATTCTTTTTAATTGTATTTTTTTCAATGTTGTTTTTTTTCTTTCTTGTACTTTTCCTGAAATGCCGAATTAATTTATTATATTTAACGTGTAAAATATTAATGTCTTTCGAGTTTTTTTTTTCCTTTAAAATTTTACCAATTGTGCAATTAAATTTTATCTAGTGTAAATTATTATGTATTATTTTCTTTTTTACTCCAATTGTATAGTACTGTATTATGTTCTATTTTATTTCATCTAATGTACTTTATAATGCAAATATATTTACAATCATGAGATTTACCAAGGCTGCCCACATTTTTATTGTGTTAAATGTAGTTTTTTTTCTATTTTTCTTAGTCAAGAACTTTTTAGTACTGTTTTTTTTGTTATTTATTTTATCGTTTTGCACTATGTCTTTATTTATTTATTAACTTACTGTACTATATTGTTTATATTAATCTTGATATCTTGGTATCTTAGCAATTAAATACACAACCTTAATGTTTTCTTGAATGTAAACTTTAACAAATACTTAACTGAAATCCCTATTTCGTTTTATAATTCATATTCTTTTATGATATAAATCGTTCAACCAATCTCTTTTTATTTCATGTGATTTGCGTACATCCTTTTTAATTTAAAATCACCTAATACCGATGTTAAATCTTTTTTTAAGTACTATGTAATTAATTGTATTTTATTTTTTTTATATTGTTTAGTAGCATGTGAATATGTTTTTATAAGTGAGTTTGTGACACCTACTATATATATGTATAAAATAACAAAAAAAGAAACCGCATAGATGCAAACTAGACAGCGCTCAAAACAACATGACTAAACAAATTGGAATGAAATAAAATGAAACGCTTCGAAACTTAAACCGATCACCTGTTTACAATTAATTTTTAAAAACTAATAATAAAGCAAGATATCAACCAATGGGTATATTCCTACCAGGGCTATCAGTCCTTGGTTTATTCACCCAGATCTGGGTTTTTCTTATGCCATTTAAGCTTTTAGATTTAATTGAAAAAATTTTTTCAAATCTTGCTTTCTTTCAGAAAATAAACAATTATTATTACCTCCCTTTCGCTTCCCGCATCTATTGAAAAATGATACAAAAAAGATCCCATTTTGCGTTGAATCAATATTTTGAAAAAAAATTTTGGTTCTCGTTTAATCTTTGCCAACTTAAGTTGATTACCTGTTAAATTTTGGAAAGTCCCCAAAGTTGGCGAGGTTTTGTAATGGCTAACAGTAAATGAGGCCCAAATTTTTTCACGAATTTGATGTAAATAAATATTTAATTGTTTGTTGAGTAATAGTTTTGTAGCTATTGTTTGTCTTAAAAATAAAGAAAGCAAAATTGCATTCTCGACTTGTAAGAAAAAAAATGGCAACGCACTCTGAACTGGATTGAAGAGCAGTGTTTGCAACATTTTTCTAATTTTTTTTGACTTTCGAGACCCAAATTTTTTTACAAATCTGATGTAAATAACTATTTAATTGTTTATTGAATAATAGTTTTGTAGCCATTTTTTGTCTTAAAAATAAAGAAAGCAAACTTGCATCCTCGACGTGTAAGGAAAAAAATGGCAACGCACTCTGAACTGGATTGAAGAGCGGTGTTTGCAACGTTTCAATAACTTTTTTTTGACTTTTTCACAAATGTTTTACAAAATAATTTTTTCTAAAATATTTAATTTGCAATAATAAACTAACTTGTTTCAAATTTAATATATTTTCTGGAAAAATAATAGCAACTGGTTTTTTTTAAAGTAATCTAAATTTTTTTCTTATGCAATCCTGGATTTTATAAAATTCATTGATGGGAGCCCTGCTCCTACCACTGCAATAATTCTACAGGGTGTTTCAGCGAAGTGTAGAAAAGATTTTATTTTGAATTTAATTGCATTTTCCAACCCTTTAATAATTTGAATTTCTTTCAGAATTATACTGTAACAATTGTAGATTATAAATTTGTCATAATATTTCCAAAAAAATTATCGTTTAGTGCCATGACAAAGACTTTAAATGACATGATTGAAGAGCATTGCCGAAAGGGACTCTCACCTGCTCAAATTTTCAAGAAAATGAAAGGATTTGTCAGTCTTTCAGGTGTTTACAAGGCTGTCAAAAGATTCAAAGAGACTGGAAATTGCTCACCGAGGGTCAGAAGCACACCGAAGAGACCCGTACGAACCAAAAATCTGATTAAACAGATCCGGGAGAAATTACGGCGGAATAGTGGAAGAAGCATCAGAAAACTGGCTAGAGAAGCGAGCGTTAGCTCAGCAACCATCCACAGAGTATTGAGAGATGATCTGAAAGTCAAGCCATACAAAAAAGTCAAGCGCCAGCTTCTTTCCGAAGCTTCAAAATTGAAAAGGCTCCAACGTTCAAAGATTCTCCTAAATTTTCTGCATGATGGCACGCAACCGCCTATTCTATGGACCGACGAGAAATTGTTTACTGTCCAGGCCATCCACAACACCCAAAATGACCGGAATTGGATTGAATCAAGAAATTCTATCCCTGTTGAGCGCCGAACATCTTTCCGAAGGCAAAAACCTGCGTCGGTGATGGTCTGGGCGGGAGTAACTTCTTCAGGACTCAAAACCCCCTTAATTTTTATTGATGTTGGCGTCAAAATTAACCAACATGTTTATTTGGACATGCTGAAAGACAAAGTATTTCCTTGGGTGCAAAAAGCGATGGGAGAAACCGGCATCACCTTTCAGCAGGATGGGGCAACTTCCCACACAGCAAAAAAAGTGCAAGACTGGTGCAAGAGCAACTTTAAGTCATTCTGGACCAAAGAACTTTGGCCCCCATCCTCACCCGACTTGAATCCGATGGATTTTGGTATTTGGTCCATTCTTGAGCAGAAGGCCTGCACCAGTTCCCACATGAGTGTCGCGGCTTTAAAAAAGAAATTGACGAAATCATGGTCAGAAATTGACGAAAACACCATCCGTGCCACATGTGATCAAATCATTCCGCGCCTACGGAAAGTTATCACACAAAAAGGCGGTTATTTTGAATGATTCTAGTATAAAAATAAAGCTTGAAGTTTGCACTTTTCTTTGATTTGTTTAGTTTTTTTTATAACTTTCAATCAATGCAATTAACGAAGTTTGAATTTGTCTACACTTCGCTGAAACACCCTGTAATTAAGTTCCGTGTGTTCCTCATGTTTCGTAACTATCTATTTCTTATATTTCTCACATGCAAATGCTGTAATACTAAAAGTGGAATTGTAAGGTATAAAATACCTGTTTGTAAATTTTTGCATACGCTATGTTTCTCTTCACATTCATTAACATAATTTGTTATTATATCTCAAATTTAATTTATTTTAAATATGATTTTATCTTTGAGTATGTGATCTAAATAAATCAAAAAAAGTTAGAACTGATTATATCGCATGTAAAATGATGAACCATTAAGACATGTTTTTCATATTTTTAATTGAACTGCATATTAAAACGACCGTTATATGCCCTTTGGGCTTAACTGTTTGCATTATATTTATCATTATCTTTGGGTGCGATTTTCGTATGTGATTGATTGTAGATGTTTCCATAATGATATATCAATAACTCTAGTTATATATTGCTTGCTTAAAAGTTTTTTTCGACCATCTTTATTTGAGTGCAAACATCTCTAAATATATCTGTTTATCCCCAAAGAGATATTAACGGCTATATATGATTTGCTATGAAAGTTTATCTCCAATCATTTACGTTTGTTTATAAGAATTACATAATCGGAGATGTTATCCACAATTATTTATGGCAGCAATCTCCAGCCATTGATGAAAAGATATAATGTTGGAGAAAAAGTTTAAAATTATATATAGTTGGAGATAAATTTTTCGATTGGAGGAAATGAAATAAAGCTTGATCGAGTTTAAACGCCATAATAAAATGTTGCAGCGGAGATTATATTTAAACTGTTTTAAACAGCTCTGCTAACAAAAACTAACTTGGGCAGAAAAATATAAAAAACACAGTGGAAGGAGATAAAAATTTTACAAGATTATATAAAAGTTTAATGAGCAATTGCAATGTTTAAAAAATTGTTTTTTTATTTTTTGTTTTGTTTTTCAATTTGCAATAAATATTCTATCAAAATAACACAATATTTTAAATAGGAGCAGCAAAAGTACATATTAGACTAACTTTAATCTGTTTTACTTTTTTTTCAATTTGATTAATACTTTTTTTCATAATTATTTATCAGCAATCTGATTCAAACACCAGTCATGCTCTGGTTAAATTGATTTTAGTCTATTTTATTTTTTTGTCGACAATCTTTAAATTATTTTTCCTTTTTTTTCTAAGCTTTTACTTAAATGAGGTATTGCATGTTTTCTATGGTATTCTGTCCTCACTTTTCTAAACTTCTGCATGTTTTATTGCCACTTTTTTTTTGTCTTTGTTTAATATTTTGGTTGTTTTATATAATTGGTTAAGTTAATGTTAAGTAAGAATAAGATCATGAATAAAAATAAATGAATATTTAATGAAATTGAAAAGAACTTTTATCAGCGCTGCAAACGGTTTCAAGAAGAGTGGCTGACGGAATTTGGTTGATGAATATTTAGTCAAACTTCGATTTGGTCGAAATTAATAACAAATAAAAAACTTTAAAAAGGATTAAAAAATCGTTACTACCCTAACCCTAACCGGGAGAATAAGCAAACTTAGAGACGCTTAATAAACACATAAAAGATTGGCCTAATGCCCGTTCTGTTGAATGTCTGTCGATCAAATGATAGTTTGGCTAAATTTCGGTCTAGCCACGTAACAAAGAGTTTAATATCTTTTGACAACTTTATTGCCCTCATAAAATTTACTTCCTTCCACCGGTAAGCCACAACGTAATTTCTTTTTTAAATAAGAAATAATTGGTCTCTTAGTCCTTGTGTTTAGATAATTAGATATTTTTTAACAGTTACGACAACATTACAATGTAATCTTTTTTAACTATTTTATTAAATGTTTGCTGTTAAAATTTTTTGAGGCATTATATTTTTTAACAAGTACCATTTATTTTATACAAATAAATTTTTTTTATACAAATAAAATTTACGTACACAAACAAGTTGCTGCATAGTCCTGAATTTAAAAGCACCGCAAAGTTTTATTTTACTAAGCATAAAAAGTAAATTTAAAGGTTAAAAGATTTACCATAAATATTTGCAACCAAAAATTAAATACAATTTCAAAAATAATATTCTTTTTTAGTTTTGAAATGAGAAACTGACACCACCCAATTGGCCGCAAGGGAGAGAAAAAAAAAAAAGAAAGAGGGGGAGAGAAGGACCAGAAAAACAAATTTATTATATTATCTTTATTACAAAACAATGAATTGCTTTTTTTTTCTCTTTCTTTTCTTCTCATAAATGACTCTACGGCCAGTTCGACTACGACCAGTCGGCCGCGGCTAGTTGAGTTGCAGCCAGTTGTCCTAGAATCTTTTAGTTTATTTATTTATATTTTTTTAACCAAAGTCAGTTTTTGTCGTTAAATGTTCAAAAAATCTAATGTTTTTTATCAAAATGCAGTTAGAGAAAAAAATGCATTTTTTTAGTTATTTTATTTTTTTAAGAAAAATTTGAAGTTACATATCTTGCAAATAATATAAAGTTTACAATTTCGTTTCCTTAAAAAAATTTTAACTGAAAAAAAACGTGGCATGTACTTTTTTTCAATAATTTTTAGTTGAAAGCTGTTAAAGTAAATTGTTTGGAAACACAATAAAATTTTTTTTAGCTTTTGTTCAACTCTTTTTCTTTTGCACATCTGTTAAAAGAACTTAAATCATTGATTCTTAAATTTTTTGGGATTATGGACCGGTAGTATAGCAAAAAATTTTTGAGGTCAGGTAATCCCAATTTAAGTAAAGACGAAAAAAAGGCTACAACTATTTTTTTTCCTTAAACATCAACTAAAGATCTTTTTTGTGTCTTTTTGTTAAGAACAAAAACATCTAAGGGTTTCATCTAACAAATATAGCCTACTAAATTTTTGATCAATTTGCTAAACATTTTGTTTTAAATTTAAACCTATGTTGTTTTAAAGATTTTGCAATCATATCCGCAAACCGGTGTTTAAGAAGCATTGATATAAAGACTTTTGTTTTTAACCATCATTAAGCTTTTTTAGATGACTAAATATTACATTTTCAAGATTTTTTAAATTTTTTTTGTAGATTTATCAGTTAACAAACAGTTTATAAACCAGATGTTAAAGTTTTAAAGAATAAAATGAATATAACCAAGAAATTTTCTAATGGCTTCGTTCCGGCTATGCATAAAGTGAAGAGTCGGAAAACCATCTTTTCTTTGATTGTAAAGGAAATTTTCGTTGTCATGGTAGTTGTATCAATGTTTGGAACCTTGTTTTTTTATGAATCTAACTCGAAACATGCAACAATAAAAAAGTAAATTCAATAAAAAATATTTTTGTTAAATATTTTAATAGATCGATTAAGTAACCTTTTTGAATGAAAACTTTACGAAGACTATATTTGAATAAGAAAAATAAAGTGACCTTTGATTGAAGTTTGTGTTGGCTTAGTGTAATAAAAATATGATGGCAAATAGGCAATTGATCAATTGTAGAGTGCATAGCCGGGTCTGTGAGAGTTTCTTTGTTGTTTCACTGAGCTTAGTTTCTCATATTGTATCGTAGATCATAGCTTAATAAATAATCCGAAGAATTTTTTTAAATTTTTGTGTTGGACTTCGTAAGAAACAAAAAAAATTATACAGTAAGTGTCTATTAACGGTACAAAACTATAAGAAAACTTTGAGAAGCATGTTCATTCCTTGAAGATTTTTTATTTGACACTCATCAAGAAGATTTGTCAGAATGAACTGAGAGCAATGGCAAAGAGAATGAGTTTGATTAGTTAAAAAAGGCAGCCAATCAGGAGTAGAAAAGAAAAAAAGGAAAGAAAACAAGAGTGCATCTGATTGGTCAAGAGAGACAACCAATCAGAAGTGAAAGTAAAAGAGCGTTGATAAATGAGTTTTAAACTTAACACTCTTTTACTTTCACTTCTGATTGGTTGTCCTCTTAACCAATCAGACGCACTCTCGTTGTCTTTCCTTTCTTTTTCTTTTTTATTGCTGATTGGCTGCTTTTTTTAAGCAATCAGACTCATTTTTTTTGCCTATATAAGCACGATCGGATTGCTCACAGTTCATTCTGAAAATTCCTCGCAATAAGTGTCAGACGAAAAGTCTTCCAGTAATGAACAGGCTTTTCAAAACTATATGCAGTAAGTGTAGTCGAAACTACATGCTTCAAGACTACGGTTTATGTCTCGTGATCCCGGATAATTGTTAAGTTTAAATTTCTGGGATCCTGGAAAAACTTCCTGGGAAATCTCGGTTTATTACATTTGATTTGAAAGTAATGATTTAAAGCAGGGGTGCTTAATATGTCGGTCGATCGCGACCTGCATATTACGCAAAGCTTAGGATTGCAAGTGACCTTTCTTTTGGTCAAAAATAAAAAATTGGATACTAATTGTAAGTGAAGACCTTTTTTTTAGTAATCACCTGCTATTGGAAACAAAAATGAAGAAATTAGAAAATAATTGTAAGTAAAGATGTTTTTTTTTGTTTTTAGTTAATTTTTCGGACAAAATTGTGTGATATTTTACCATCTCCGCGGTACATTTTGCAATACCGGGATTTCTCATAAAGTTTAATTTTTTTCCAGGGAATCCAGGGATAACAAAAAATCCGAAAAATCAAAAAAACCTATTCTAGATCAAGAGCGGATAATTTTTTTTCAGACCACGACTGAGACCGAGAACAGCAAATTTTGAAACTAAAGCAATCGAAACCTTAATATTTTATGTTAAATAAAGTGCTTTTTTCACAATTCCAAATGCCTTATTTTCTCTTTTTCTATAAATGCTATTTTGCATTACACAAACAATTAAACACAGTATCTTTACCGTCTTAAAAAAAAACTTGCTCTGTGTAATCGCATTATTGCACAAGCCGAGTTATTTCCATTCAAATTAAGTAGGAAAAGGCCGAAACTCACAAAGCTTGATTATCAAGTTTTAAAAGGACAGGTTATTTCTTTTATTTGGAAAAAATGTTTTGTGGCAGTTTCTTTGTCATGGTTAAAACTTTTTCCAAGGTTTTATAATCTCTGCTTTTGGGATTACATTTAATTGATTTGTTGATTGTTTTTTGCTTACGCATTTAACAAAAATATTGGGATTTCTGAACAGCACAATTAAATTACTACTATTTTCTATGAAAACAAGAAAGTGTTGCATTGACTTAGCTGCTCATATTTGTGATGGCATTTTGCGAAAGACGTCGTTGATATGCCAATTATATGAACTTTCAAAGACGCTTGTATTTTGTTACACATCTCGCTGTTAATGAATTAAAACGCGCCCAGCGATACGCGAGACATACGCGGGGTTGAGAAAACGTGAAGTAAAAATTCTTCTAAACAAATTCTTTATTGCCATACGGTCCAACGGGATGGTTTTCTGTTAAACAGAAAAGACAGAGTAGAAAAAGAAATAATAAATAAAATAAAATAACAATAACAAACACTTATCCAACTAATATACATAAAATAGCCACGCCTCACTTAAACGGTAAACCAACCGATGTTCAACATTAAGCGCATTTACACAAATAGAACAAACAACTTGATGGAACCTACAGTTTAAATTTGTAATTTAATTTTAATATGTATACCTAATTAAATACTTGTATTTTAAAACCAGTTAAGATTATCAAAACAAACATTAAAAACATTGCAATAAATTTTTTACCTGAATTTTCTTTACTGCAATTGAATCGAAAATTATTTTTTACCTGCTTAAACGCTGCAATCTATTTGCTATACAATGTTCAACAAAAAAATAACTACTAGTACACATTGCCAATAACTCGCACATCGATCATAGTTAATCCTTTTGTGTCCTAAAAATCAACGAACCCTTAACATTGCAATCGTTAAAGTTGTAAAAACAAAGCGAGTAATTCAAACTACAGTCTTGCCGACAAAGCAAATTTGCGACGTTACACTCGCTTTAACTCGTATCTCTGTAATTAAATTTTGTGGCAATTTTTTCAATACATATAGTTTATCACTACTAAAATCTACAACAAAATTTACAAAATTAATAAAACAGTTTTTAAATTCACGAGACAAAAATAAGTTTTTTGACTTGATATTTAAAACTTTTTAAGTCATTTTATTTTACAAAAGTTTTCTTGTTTTGATATGATGATATTTTTCGAAGGATCAAAACTATTTAAATTGGGGGAGATTTCTCAATCAGCCCACGGACCAGATTTTTGTCAACAGCGATCAGATGACGATAAATGGGGCATGATGTTAGCATATAGTTTGTAATTTTCTCCACACTCACAGATTGTAGAAACAGCCCCTGCAGTATCTGCGTATGGTTGGGAGGAAAAAGCCGATGCCAGTTTGAAAGCGGTTATGCTTGATTTTGGATGAACTGGAAACACATGCAGGGTGGTAAGATACTGAAACCAGCAACAAAGCATAAAGTCTAAAATTTTTCCAGCCTATTTAATGTTACACTTGGAATTCGCTCAGTAGCTGCTCCAGCTTTTTTTGTTTAATATCGTCATGACCTTCCATTGTAGCTGGCGTCTTAATTTGGTATCCCAGTTTTCTTTGTTTTGTTGAAATTGCTTAAATTTCAGTGCAAGACCATCTAAAGATAGTGTATATCACGTCTAATCTCAAGTATTTAAATGCCTATTAATACAAAAAAGTTGTCAGTTGGTGTACGACATACTGTAAGATCTAGCCACTAAAAGTAAAGTATCATTAATTGGCTTCTCTAAAACAATGTTCCGCAACCGGTGCACCGCGGCATATTAATGTGCTGCAAGACAATGCAAGGTGTGTTGCGAGATAATTGTAATGAAAACATAGCCTCTTTTTTAAAGAAAAAAATTTGGATGTTTTTAAACTTAAGCTTTACACTACTAGACCAGTTAATCTCAATAGCAGCAATAGCTTGTCAATATAGTTATTATCTTTCCCAAAAATTAGAACAAATATCAGATAAAATGCACAAAATATATTGGGATACACATCATTTTCAAAAATCTTATTAAAAAATACCGTGAATAAAATGACTTGAATCAGTTGTATATTATTATTGCAATAAATACGGCCGATTAATACTTTAATTAAGGACCAGGGCGATTATTTTTGAAAATTGGAAAAAGGGGTTGATATAACAAAAAACAGTTGAAAAACCCTGAACTAGAAAACTAGTTGAATCAAACACTAGTTAGACTCTCAATGTCCATTGATGATGTTTTCATGATACACAAATAAATCAAAATTTTTGCCATCAAAAGTGTGACAACTTTACTAGGGAAATCCAAAGGAGCAGTTGAACCAGGTAACTCGAATACCTATGCTAAAGTAATGCTGTGGTTATTTTTGCTTGTTCCGGCTCAAGAAATTGTTTGCCGAAAGATTAAAGTTTTTTAATACAGTTAGTTTGGCTAAACTCAAACTGAGTCTTTAATTGATTAATTTTTTCACTCCGAAGATAGAAAGAAACTACTGTTTCTAACTATAAAAATTATATATATACAAAATTCACAAAATTCAATTGATTCACCAAAACGGTGCTCCCAAGTTTCACCAAACTTCAAAACAATTCCAGCGCCAACAGTTGCAAATAATCGCTTACAAAAATTGCTCACAACTTTATACTGACTAATTATAAGAATAATTAAGCTAATAATATACTTAACCTTTATTTACCTAGGACTTTTTTTTCTGTTGACTAACTAAGGGGGAGTCCTCGAAGGATCCCACGTTTACATTTCCAATACTCTTAACAGACAGTAGCTGCGCAGTTGATTTTTTGATATGTTGAAAAAATTTATTCTAGTTTAGTCCAACGTCTTTACTTTTAATATATTTGCTATTAGTCTCTTTTTATTTTGCATAAAGTTGAAGGTCCTCAAATTTTCGTTGATTGCTTTGTTTTGAGACATATTCGGATTAGTCACGGTATGCTGCAAAAACAAATAACTACTACGTGAGGCAGTAATCTTGAGAAACACAGTAAGACGTTCAAAACGTTTTTTTGACTTACCTCATGGTTTTTCCACACAAAAAGTGTGCGCAAGAAGGCTTTTCAAAAAGATGCTGTCTAATAGCAAAGTCGTGGGCAATACTTTAAGTGAGACTGTTTTTGTTGCAGTCATAGTAAAGGTTGGAGTAGTCTTGAGAAAAATGATGGTTTTTGATCGACCTGGAAACGTGTTGCTTAATGCGTTCTTGCAAACTTTGGGATGTAGGTCTTACATATCGACTATCGTAGAGACACACAAATTGATAAATAACATTATTATGGTAGGTAGGTTTAATGTTGGGTAGTTAGGCTTAATACCTCCTTCTTGGTTGCGGGAAGAAGAGGCGTGGTTATAAAAACAACACGTGTTTCAACAGCAAAGTAGAAAACCTGAATGGCTGTAGTAATTTGCTTTTCAAATTTGGTTGAAACATTTTCCAACCATGGAAGATGGAGATAAACGGGAATTTCTTGGGTCCTTGTAGAGATAACTGGTTAATTTTTTGGATCTTCTTTGTAAATGTGGATGTAGTAGTTTGGTTTGGGTAGCCATTAGTAAACAAGATAAATGAAATTTTGTTAAACTCGGCCTGAAGCCTGCTGCTAGAGCAAATGAACATAGCTCGGGAAACCAGTGTACCACAAAATTGATTTTTTGCTTCATAGGGATAACAGAATCCCAATGTAGGTATTGGTTGGTAAAGGTGGGTTTCCTATACACACATGAGATAAATCCAGTTTTGTGCTTCTCAACTAGGACGTCAAAAAACGGAAGATAAGATTTAAGTTATTTTTCAAACGTGAAACGTAACGAAAAGTGAAGATAGTTGAGTGAAGAAAGAAATTTTTCACAATCGTCTTTGTTTTCAAAAACCGCAAAGGTGTCATCAACGTAGCGATAGTAAATAAGAGGTTTCTTCACGTTAAGAAAGACTTTGATTTCTAGGTTACCAACAAAGATATTAGCAAGGTCTGTCCCCAGCGGGGACCCATAGCAACACAATCAATTTGCCAATGAAACTGAATTTAAACTACGAGGTGACCGTTTGTATCAGCTTAAAGAAATTTTTCTGGGAAACGGAGGTGGTACTAAATTGTCATCATAGAGAGCATTGGCAAAAATGTCGATAGTTTGTTGCAGGGGAACTTTGGTAAAGAGGCTGAAAATATCAAAGGAAAAGAGAAACCAAAATGAAGTAGGAAATTGAAAATTTCTGAGAGTTTCAACAAAGTTAAATTAGTTGGGTATACAGCTTGTAGAAAAAAGTTAATCTTGTGCTCCAACGTTTTTCTGCTGATTGTATACTGCACACTAGTGGGCCACAAATCTCTTTCAGATGGGCCGTGTTCTTTTACGAAGATGTTTTATTTTGATAGCTAAAAAAGTAACCATTGATTTTAATTGATTTTTATTATTTTTTAAAACTGATGTTAGCTGATCAATCTTATTTGTTTTGTAACTAAAATGAAGAGCTTTTGTTATGGTCTTTACCTTAATGTAGGAAAAAATTGATATAAATTAAAGTAAAGATTTTTTTTGGTTTGTTTTTCAAAACAAAATGAAGATGTAGTGCTGCACCGCAACAGTTGCTACCCAAATTTTCTAGTTAGGGATGCTAAAAAGATTAAAAATTACTGAATTGACATAACGTATTGACAATTATTTTATTTGCCTGATTAATATGCGGCTTAAGTTTTCTTGTCGTTTTTCAAGATTCTCTCAGTCAACTCTCGAGTAACGGCTTCTGCAAGCATGTTTACAAATATTTTACTTGAAACAGATGACGTTGCAATTTCAGGTTAGAATCCAAACTCGATGACTTCAACAAAGCACTAAATGACATTTCAAAAGCACAAGAGCGTTTGAAAAAGAATTCGGAATTCGAAAATCATATTCGTACAAGAAGACAAGTTCAATCTAATGTGAGGGTTGAAAACAATACTATTAATAAATCAAAGGTTTAGTGACATTTGATCAAGTAACAATTAATTAATGTTTAGGTGGTTGTAATCTCAGTACAATTAAGGCTCGTTCACACACAATGAGACCAACGAGACGTTGTCTCATTGACAATGAGACATTGAACAAAAATTTGGTTCACACTGAATGAAGCAATGCGACATTTTGTTTCAATGAATGAATTTTGATCAAAAAAGAAGTTAACAGGAATGTAAATTAGTTAAGCTTTTATTTACACGCTAAAGATTTATAAAAAAGTAATTTATAAGCGTAGACCCTACATGTAAGAAAAATGCTGAAAATCTAACATGTGGCTGACATTTACAATCATCTCTATTGTAAAAACAGGCGGATTTTACTATAGTTTTGCTTATGACGTTTTTCTAGTTGTTCTTTATAATCAAACTTCGTGGTTTTGCAAGTTTAACTAGATAATTACCAAAGTTTCATGAAAAGCTAGTTAGAAAATCTAGTTTGTTTAATTTTTCTAGGCCTACTTTCAAAGTGCGGTAGCCCTAAATAAAAGCAGGGTAAAGTTTTTGAATATTTTTTTACTTATCAGTTTGATTTTAATGGACTATTATTTAAAAGCTTAATTAATCTTAATTATAATTTAGTCACAAATTTTTTCTATTTATTTTCTCTAGTTGTATGCTAAAGAGTAAAATTTGTAATTATTGTATATGGCAGAAAAATCATGTTACGCAAAGTGACATTGAACTTACAGAATAGGATTCGTTATTTTGTTGTACGAGGGTCAGTCAAAAAATAATGAGCCCAAGTCTCTCCTGGCCATATTTGTTGCAATAAAATCAAAAGTCATACATCAAAAGAAAGCCCAGGGATAGGAGATCTCAGTTCTACTTTTCAATGTAATCTCCGCACTTTTCAATTCCAACTGTCCATCGATGAACAAGGGACACTATGCCAGCCTTGTAAAAGTCAGCAGGCTGCATTTTTAACCAGTTTCTTACAGCGTGCTTGACTTCTTGATCACTAGTGAAGTGCTGCCCCCTAACTCCTTCTTTCAATGGTCCAAAAAGATGATAGTCAGATGGTGCCAGGTCGGGTGAGTATGGGGGATGGGTTACCGTCGTCCATCCAAAAGAAGCAATCACTTCACGAGTTTTGAGACTGGTATGGGGCTTGGCGTTATCGTGTTGCAGCAAGACCTTAGACATGTCCAGGTGAGGTCGTACTCTTCTCAGTTTCGCTTTCAGTTTGCGTAAAGTGTCAATGTAAGCATCTGAGTTGATGGTAGTACCTTTAGGCATAAAATCTACCAATATCACTCCTTCAATGTCCCAAAACACAGTCGCCATAATTTTTCCAGCTGAACGTTGACTTTTGAATTTCTTGGCTCTTGGGGACGTGGGGTGACGCCATTCCATGGATGATCTTTTCGACAGAGGTTCATAGTGATGAACCCAGGTTTCATCTCCTGTCACTATACGGCTGAGAAAAGTTTTGTCACTTCTGTGACACTCAATAAGCTCCGAACAAGCTTCAAAACGGGCTTGCTTGTGAAAATCCAAAAGTTGCCTCGGAACCCATCTGGCGCAAACCTTTGCAAAGCCTAGCTCATTAACAATATTCACAGCACTTCCATGGCTAACTCCAACACGTTCAGCAATGTCATCAATAGTGATTCTGCGATCATCTCTAATCAATTTCTCAACCTTATCATTGTTTCCAGGATTGACTGCAGAAGATGGTCTTCCACTTCTTGGTCTGTCCTGGAGGCTACTCAAACTTGGATCATCTTCTTCGTGTTTAATCCTGGATACCCACTTTTTCACAGTGCTGTAGGCTAATGAAGCATCTCCATAAACATTTACCAATCTTTCGAAAATTTGTTTTGGTGGCTCCCCTTCCGAAACAAGAAATTCAATCACAGCTCTCTGCTTCTGACGGACATCCAGTGATGACGTCATTTCCAAAACACAATACCAAAAGTGGACACGTTGAAACAATTTTTTTTTACAATTTATCTTTAAAGCAGTAAATTTACTAAACACCCTTAAAATTTCTAGAAAAAATATGAAGGTTAAAGCGGTTAAAGTTAACAGGGCTCATTACTTTTTGACTGACCCTCGTAGCTTTTCTTTTTTTTGTAATTAGCCCCGCAGCGCCCAAGCTTACAAAGAATATGAAAAAAAAATATGCAAGTGTTGTTTTGCAGTCTAAGGACAACACCTAATTACAATTTGGCCAAATTTTTTTTGGGGCATTCTTAATTACCATATTAGGCGATGTTGCATATATGCAAAAGTGGGTCATTAGGGTTGCAAATCACCAAATTCAGTTACTGTTAAAACGAATTTTTTTTGCAAAATAAAGTACACTTATTTCAGATAAAAACACACTACCACATAGCAGGGCCGTAGCCAGGGGTGGCGGAGGGTTGGGGGGAGTGAGGGGGAATTTTTTCAAAAAAATTTTACCTCCCCCCTGACGAAATTATGACTTTTATAGGAAAGAGTAAATTTAGTCTAGTTTCCAAATCTTTCCGCCACCCTTAGCATTTGGCTCATGGCCCTACCAAAGGGTTACTGTATGATAGGTTTACACCACATAAGCAACAAAGAGTACAAAAGCTTGACCAGCATGACAAGGGATAACTTGTCGCAATACTTCTGCAACATATCAAGTATACAATTTCGATTCCTAGTTCCTACGCATTCCCTAACCAAAGCATTAACAAACACGCACGATAACCTCACTCAAACCCAATCGTTACCATCACTACTACTAGAACGATTTCGCATCAAACTTTCACTCATCAAGTTAGTCATTCAACAATAGGTGAGCAGAGATTTCTGTAGCAAAAACTTTTTTTATCATTCGATCATGCAATAAGTATGTACATACAATTTTTCAGAGTAGACCAGGTATATTCATCAAATATGATAGTCCCTGTAGCAATTACGCTCTTTGTTAAAGCAGAGGCGAACATCACATTTTTCACGAGCCGTGTCTGTCCATCCATTCTTGCAGAGAATGCACCGTCCACGCCCTTCCAGTTTTATGGGCAAGTGACCGACTCCATCGTAGCGAACATCATTTGGTTGGTGAAATCTCACCACTCTTGGAGAATACTCGTAAATTTTTGAAACATTTGGACTTGTGCTACTTGGCCTACCCCTTCGGCGTACTTGAACATTTACCATAATCAAAGATGTTGCCACAGCCGCTTGAAATTGTCTGTGCTTCAGGCGTTCTTTTTTGGGCACACCTAAAGCATTGCAGTGGCGTTTATACAGTAGCCATGCTTGAATCAAAGCAACTGTGATTGTGTGCCAGAGAAGGTACAAATACCATCGCCGAGATTTTATGGGGTATTTGTATTTTGATAATAAAGAGTCCAAAAAGTCGACGCCGCCCATCAAGTTATTGTATGAATCGACAAGAAAAAGACGAGGAACATTAATATGCTGCTTGCTGCTTTTGTCCCAACGCTTTGCCAAATCCAACGGTTCAAAACCAAGATAGGAAGATGCTACTGTAACAGCACGGTTGTCATACCATCTGACAATGCAGACCTGATGAGTTGTTTCTACTCTGTGGTCAAAGCTTCCTCTGCCTATTTTCTTCAATTCTTTCTCATCTTGTAAATGACAATTTGCCATTCAATTTGAGCGAACAGTTCCAAGGAAAAAGATATCTCTCTCTTTCAGTGCTAGAATTAGAGCCATGCTTGTAAAAAAATTATCAGCGATTGCCTTATAATTTTTACCTTCTGGGAGAGTAGAGCAGAGCTTGATTACCACATCCCCACTTAGGCCTATACTTTGAGCACTGACTTCCCCCGGCTGCTTCCTTGATATATGTCAAAATCATACAACAAACCAGAAATGCCACACCTACACCATATCTCGAAACCCCATTTGTGTGGTTTGTTACGCAAATATTGCTTGATGCTACTAAATTTTCCTTTAAAAGGCACCATTTGTTCGTCTATAGAGTTGAATTCTTCAGGAACAAGTTTTAGACAGTTTTCTCGAAATTTCGTAAGCCATGGCCTGATTTTCCACAACTTGTCACCTTGGGTTTGATCTTCAGTAGCTGAAAAATTGTTGACAAAATGTAGATGAGACAAAATGGTCAAAAATCGATTTCTACTCATTATGTATGCGACAGGTGCATAACGCGTATCATTTTCCCAATACATTCTGCTGTTTGGCATTCTTACTAGTCCCATTCCAAAATACATCCCAATAACCTGTTCAAGTTCTTTTTGAGTAACAGCCAATGATTTTTTAGTTTGTTGAAAAGCATATACTCGTATATTGGTTTGTTCAGTCAACTGTTCTATCATTTCGCTGTCAATAAATTGCTAAAAATATTGATATGGCGTGCTGATTTCCTCTGGATTATCAAATGGATCTCCTTTGAATGCTTTTTTACCTGCTGGTCCTTGCAGAAATCTACTAAATTTACCGACTGCATTCATTTCTATGTTTATTCGTAGTTTCTAACTTATAAAAGTTAATTACACGTGTTCTGCACATTGTTACGCCCAATCTGCACATTTGTTACACCCAATCTGCACCATGTTGCATATTTGCAACACCATCATAAATAGTTGGTCTCTCAAGATGCTTGTTGCAACACCAAATGTTTATTGGGTTCTATATGATCCTTGAACAGTACCAAACAAAGCAACGTTTGACACATTTCGAATTATCTACTTTTATACAAATAGTGGGTCCTCAAACTACAGCCAGTAAGCCATTCCTAAGGAAAAACGCTAAGCAAAAATGAAGAAAGCCGGTTCTCATAGCATACTATTGCTAGAAACTTATAATCTTGCATATTTGCAACAGTGGGCATTAAGGACACTGCCAGCATAAAAAAACTTTTCTATTCGGTTACACTTTTAATCTGCATGCTCTGGAGTTGTTGTTGCATATATGCAACGTGGGGCGCTACGGGGTTAGCTTATTGCAATATATTTTCGTTACAAAAAGTTGAACAGTCGACAAACTATAATTTGTAGGTACAAATCTGTAATATGAGGTAAAGAAATCTCAGACCAAACGTAAAAATTAACTACTATTAAAGAGTTAAAAAACTGATTGTTATGGTAAAAGGCGCTTGAGTTGGTCGATTGCCGCAAAGTGAATAGTCGAATAACGCGGTTCTGCTTCGACAAAAGAAAAATTCAAAATAGCCAAGGATGTTTAATATAAAAAGAAAATAACGATAAACGAAACGAAGCAGTATCTGTAAATAAATAAAACAAACTAAAAACCAAACATAGAAAACACACAGTTGCCTTACCTTGCAGTTCACGTCAGCGCTTACTCACGGGGAACATACAAACGGGTAAAATTCACAATATTTAATCAGGATTACACTACAATCTCTCAGACTTCAAGTAGCTGCCACAATTATTGCTGCTGGTTGCTTTACAAACTGAACCGTGAAAAAAATGAAAATGAGCCAGCAGTAATTGAACACACTGCAGAAACAAACTATGCTCGGGGAAAAAATTAACGAAGTAAAAAACAAAAAGATACTGATTTGTCAGCATGGTGGTCGAGTGCTTTAAGCGCCGGGGTTGCAATCGACATGGTCTCAATTTAAAACCCACTCGCACCATTCTTTTGTGTCCTTGGGAAAGACACTTTACGGCACTTTTCCCTGCTTGGTGGTCTTGGCAACCAGATCTAAGTTTCAGTCGTATTTCTATTAGCGGATAGCAAAATCTTGGCATCTCCGGAAGCAGGTCGGAGTAATTGCTTACCCTATGTATTAAATCAGGAAAATAAATATAGAGATAAACATAAAAAATAGCAACAACCAGTGCACGCGCAAATAATGATTAGAAAAGCAAAAGAAAATAAACATACGCATTGCTAATTTTCTACAATGATCTTGTGCAAAAAACAGGTAAAAAAATATAAATTATTTACGTACTAACTAAAAAAGGTAGCACGTACGCAACTAAACCAAATAAGTAGAAATCAAAATAAGCAACTAGTAAAAAACATAAAACAACAAACTAAATAGAAATATGTAGAGAACTTATACAAGATAAGTAATAAACAAGAAATATAACAATACAGTGCTAAACACAAAACAAAATTATTGAATTAACAACTTAACTTGAACGAAATATAAATTTTGGAAAACATAGCTAATCTTTTAGAAACGCCACGGAACCCCGGGAAAAAAAATTCTGCAAATATTTCTCTTATGTTCATACCAGCAGTGGGCATTCGTCCCAAGGGGCAGTTACTTATGTTCTGCATACCACGAGATGTTTCTACATTAACATCATGCGTCAGAGAGAAATCACGCATTAAAAGGTTGTGTAGACAACATGATGCTTTTACTATTTTATCAGCCACATCAACGCGTACAGCAATCGGCCTTAAAAAAACACGAAAACGTTGAGTAAGAATACCAAAGGCATTCTCAACGACTCGACGAGCATGCGAAAGACGATAACTGAACACACTTTTTTTTGCTCTAAATACCGTCCAGGATAGGGCCGCAATAAGTAAGGCCTTAAAGAAAATGCCTCGTCGGCTACAAAACAGTAAGTTCTGGCCCGCCATCGTATATAGGCGCATTGCTCGGCAAGGGAAACGATCCGTTTAATAGTGCCTGGCCAAAGCTGGAAGAAGCAAATATTCCACCGTCGGAATTTCGTCCGTAGCTTCCGACGTCAATAATTCGGAAGTGGTATCTGCAAAAATATTACAAATGAAATTTGAATTCAAAAGTTCAGCGTAAAAATACATTGGTTCGCAAAAATTTCAAATACAATATAATTATAATTTTATCGCTTTAGCAGTTATAAATTTCAATCGTATCAATTTATTAAAGCCAAAAAAAATCAAATAAATAAAACCTTCAACACAACAGCAGTTTCTTTTAAAGTGCAGGTAATCGCTTTAGGTCCCCGACGTTGACCAGCGAGTCGGGAGCATAACTTTTAGTACTACAAAGTTGATCTATTAAACTATTTCTGCGTACAGCCTTTCTACTCTGCTGTAAACCATTATAGTACTAAGAATTTTGTAGGAAAAGTAACAAAGTTTAAACTTTTTAGCTGATTTCTATCACAGCAACTAAACTAAAGCACTGACAAAAAGCAAAGTGTCGGCAGCGTGATCGAGTGGTTAGAACGCTGGGATTGCGATCAACATGGTCCCGGTTCAAAGCCTACTTACGCCATTCTGTTGTGTCCTTGGGAAAGACACTTAACAGTACTTTCCCTGCTTGGTGGTCTTGACAAGCAGTTTAAATTGAAGTCATATCTCTAGTAAATTACTGGGGGACAGCAATATCTTGGCATCTCCAGAAACAGGTCGGGACAATTGCTTACCCTATGTATTAGCACCTTCTCTGCTTCCCTGCAAGTCAGGAGGATATAGAGATAAAATAGAAATAAAATATTAAGTAAGAATGCTAAATGGAACTGCTATTAAAGCATGTAATTAAGTACACCATAAAATATTTAAAGTTATTACAAAGGGAAAACTTACTGGGCATCAACTACAGCATGTAGAACAATGCTGAATGTTCCTTTATACTGTAGTTGAAAAACAAAGAACCAGAGTTTTTTGGGCACTGAAGGACAACATGCTTTCCATCCATGGCACCAATGCAATGAGGAAAATTCCAAATTTCTTCAAACTGTGATGCAATTTCCAGTAAATCTTTGCATGTTGGTGCCATTAAGTGGGTTTTACTTAATTTTTCCCAAAGAGCATCACAAACTTGTGGAATGATGCTGGAGACAGTAGATCTTCCAATGCGAAAAGATGCACTGATAGTGCAAAAAGAATCTCCAGTGGCTAAATATCTACGAAAGACAACAATTTTAAAAACATTTAATAGTAATTTATACAATTAAAAGTATTACCTTAAAGTAATGGCTAGCCACTCACCAGGTGAAATTGCCTCCCTCCAATTAGTTTTCAATTTTAAAATAGAAGGACTAACAATTTTGAGCAGGTCATTAAATTGGCAAGGGGTGCATCTCATGTAATCCCTAAAATATGATGCTCTCTCTAGCTCCAATTCTTTTAATAATCGATGATATTCACCTAAAAATGTTACTTTTTTAACTTGTGAGTTTAATCATAAAAATTTAACATAGTTTGGGTAGCTTAGTAACAAAAATAAACAATAGAAGCTTATAATCACCTAGTGCTTTTCTTCTCTTTAAAATAGGATGGACCCAAACACATCTTCTTTTTTTTTTTAATGTTTAAAACAGCAGCAGTTAAAATAACAGGATCCATATTTTAAACAGAGCTACTGAAAACAGGACAGAACAAAAAAATGTCAGATTATTCTACAGTTTTAATCATGTCAAAAAAGAAACGATCAGCAATCTTTATTGTATATTAGCTTAAAGAGGAAATATTATATGTAAGAATATTTTAAAGCAAATGAAGCCCATCACTTAATTTTTATAATAATGCAAACAAGCAACATACCATAATCTAAATCGAGTGTCAAAAACTGTCTAAAAAAACTAAAAACCAATAATTTACCAAGACTTGGTCAACTAGTTTTTTCAATGAAAAAAAAGTTGCAATGACATTTGTTACAGAAACTTTTTAGATGAAAATCTATTATGTCTATTTGTCATTGAAATTAATGAGACCAATGTAATTTTTATGTGTTAACATCATAATAAAAAAAAACCTAAAATGTTGGATTAATTCATTGCCTTCTATGTCTTGCTAATTTCATTGTGAGCAAACGTCTTATTAGTGCAAATAAAAAAACTATTAAAAACAATATTTAAATGCAATAAATTTCATTATTCATTTTTATACAAAATTAAGCAAGCACCAGGCAATGTTTTTTAACCAAACATTAGAAAATTGTAATTATTTGGTTTGATTGAAATCATTTATTTGAAAGGTCACAAAAGAAATGCAATTATTGTAAAAATTATGAATCTATCACAAACTTACAGGTTCATACAATTAACTGTAGCTGGACAAAAGCCAGAATAATAACTAATTAAAAAAAAAACTTAAAAATGTACACAGAATAGCTTATTCTTAAAGTATTAAACAATTTTCTCATCTAAAAAAAACCTTTAGCCTTATATTTTTTTGTAAGTTGCTATACTATTTATTTTTGGCAGGAAAATTGCCTATTTTTCTTTTATTTAACAAAGAACATCCAAAACTAGCAATGACTGGATTTGACTGAAAGTGTTGGAGCACCAAGTCAAAATTTAATTAGGTTAAAAATTTTCAAAGTTGTGGAAAATAATATGAAATCTTCTTCTTTCGGCTTCTCCCTACTCGGGGTCGCCACAGCGCGACAGTAATCTCCATTTCACTCGGTCTACTTCGTCTCCTTCCCTAGCTCCAACCCTTTCCATGTCTTCTCTCACCAAATCCATCCACCTTCTCCTTGGCCTTCCTCTTTTCCTTCTGCCTGGCACCGCCATCTCCATCATCCTTTTCCCCACGTAGTCTTCTTCTCTCCTTTTTACGTGTCCATACCAACGTAGCCTCACATTCCGAAGTTTTTCTCCCAGCTTTGCAATTTTTGCAGTCCCTCTCACATATTCGTTTCTTATCTTGTCCTTTCTTGTCACTCCCAGTGCCCATCTCACCATTTTCAACTCTGCAACTTCCATTTTTCCCATTTGTCGTTCAGTCACTGACACCGTTTCCATTCCATAAAGCATGGCTGGTCTAACAACACTCTTGTATATTTTACCCTTAACCTTTGCTGACAACTTCCTGTTGCACAGAACTCCAGATAGCTTCCTCCAACTCATCCATCCTGCTTGGATCCTTCTCCTTACTTCTTCTTCACATCTTCCATCATTACTAACTGTTGACCCCAGGTATTTGAAGTTTTTGGCTTTCTTTACCTTTTCTTCTTGCAACTTCAACTCTTCTCCATCATCCACACCCCCAACCCTCAAATATTCGGTCTTGTTCCGGCTCACTTTCAGGCCTCTTCTCTCCAGTGCATTTCTCCAAATCTTTAGGTCCTCCTCTAGCTCCCTATAATTTTGTCTACACAGAACTATGTCGTCTGCAAACAGCATATCCCATGGCGCGTCCTTCCTGATGTCCTCCGTCAGCCTGTCCATAAAGAAATGGGCTGAGTGCTGAACCTTGGTGGAGTCCAACACCGATCTTAAATTCTTCAGTCAACCCTGCTGCCCTTCTCACAGTTGTTGTTGCTCCGTCGTACATATCCTGGATAATCCTTATGTAGCACTCTGATGTTTCAGCTAACCGCAAGCATTCCCACAGTTCCTCTCTGGGTACCCTGTCGTATGCTTTCTCCAGGTCAATAAAGGCACAGTGCATTGCCTTCTGCCCTTCAGTCCACTTTTCCAACAGCATCCTTAGACAAAAGATTGCATCGGTGGTACTCCTTCCTGGCATGAACCCAAATTGTTGCTCAGCAATTGTCACCTCCTTCCTTATTCTTGCTTCTATTATCCTCTCCCACAATTTCATAGTGTGGCTCATCAACTTGATCCCCCGGTAGTTTCCACATTCTTTGATGTATCCTTTACCTTTGTACAAAGGTACAAGCACGTTCATCCTCCATTCATCTGGCATCTTCTCTCCTCGCAAGAGTCTGTTGAAAAACTTCACTAAAAACTCCACACCTTTATTGCCTAGAGCAATCCATGCTTCCACTGGTATGTCATCAGGTCCTTGAGCCTTTCCCTTCTTCATCCTCCTCAACCCAGTCCTGACTTCTTCTCCAGAGATATCTTCCACGTCCCTTTCTCTCTCTTCTGTTCTCGTTTCTCTTCTTTCTCTAGGGTTTTCATGGTTGAGTAAGTTGTCGAAATACTCCTTCCATCTCTGTTTCACTTTCTCTTCTTCCATCAGAATCTCCCCAGTTTTACTCTTGATTACTCTTACTTGTTGAACATCCTTGCTTTGTCTGTTTTTCTGCTTTGCGATTTTGAACACCTCATTTTCCCCCTCCTTTGTTTCCAGTTTTTCGTACAGTTCCTCATATGCCTTGTTTCTTGCCTTTGCCACTTCTCTCTTAGCTTGCTTTATTGCAGTTTTATAGGCCAACTTGCTTGCATCATCTCTGATGGTATCCCATGCCTTTTTAGCTTTTTTCTTATCCTTTAGCTTCTCTTGTACTTTCTGGTTCCACCACCACGTTTCCTGTCTACCTGCCGTGCTAACTTTTCCTGATGTTTCACACAGTTCCTTTCTGGCAATGCTCCATATCATTTCAGCTATTGTTTGCCAGTCTTCCTGTCCACTAAGTATTCCGCTTTCGATCACATCCATTTTGAATTTACTGTTCACTTTCGAGTCCTTTAATTTCCACCATTTTATTCTCTTCACTAATTTTGGTGCTTTCCTCCACTTTGTCCAGATGATTATCGCACTGACCACTATTCTGTGCTGTTTTGCTACACTTTCACCTACAACAACTTTTGCATCCACCACCTCCTTGATTCTTTGTCTTCTCACCATGATATAATCCACCTCCGAACTGCGTCCACCACTGCTGTAGGTGACTCTATGTGCCGGTTTCTTTACAAAATATGTGTTGGTGATTGCTAGTTCCCTTCTCTTAGCAAAATCCACCACTGCTTGTCCTTCATTATTTCTTTTCCCTAATCCGTGTCTGCCCATGCATTCTTCATCACCATTATTGCCTTCTCCTACGTGCCCATTCAGGTCCCACCACAATTCTTTCATTCCTTGGTATCTTTTCCACTGTCTCATCTAGGTCCAGCCAGAATGTTTCCTTTTCTTCACGTATGCACCCCACCTGTGGCGCATATGCACTGATGACATTCAACATAACACCATCAAGCTCCATCTTCAAGCATATTATCCTTTCTGATACCCTCCATAATTCCACTACCCTGTCCACATGTTCCTTTTTCAATATGATTCCTACACCATTCTTTTTGTTTCCACTTCCACAGTACCACATTTTATATCCACCACCTATGCATCTTGCTCTCTCCCCCTTCCAGCGAGTTTCCTGCACACACAGTATGTCCACCCCTCTTCGTTCCATAAGATCCGCCACTTCTCTTCCTTTACCAGTCATGGTTCCAACATTTAATGTAGCAACCCTCAGCTTGATCTTCTTAGCTTTCTTCCTCTCTTCATTTCTCTCCTTCCTTCTTCTCCACTGCTTTCCACCTCTTCTTTGCATCCAAGTAGCATGTCCACCAGTAACCCTTGGTGCCCAGTCACTGGTAACGGTCGTTGTTTTCCCGGGCCTCGACCGATCCGGTATGAAGTTAGATTTTACAACGCGCATTGAAAAATATTTGGCTGTGTTTTACGCCGGATGCCCTTCCTGTCGCAACCCTCCCCATTTATCCGGGCTTGGGACCGGCACCAAGGCTGCTCTGATTTGAACAACCTTAGAGGCTGGGTTGGAAAATAATATGAAATAACAAGAAAAATTTATTTAAAAAAATTATACCAACATTTAAGCAGCATTAAGTGCAATTCCAAAGAAAAATTAAATAAATTTTTTTTTTCAAAAAATTTCTGTCTAAATTTGATGATAGAACAGTCTTATTTCACTAAAAACCAGTGATTAAATTTTTTTTATACTTTTCTATACCTAGAATTTTATATTTACCTATCATTTTATGTGTAAAACGTCACAAACCGTCAAAAAAAATTAAAAACCAGTAAATTTGCTAAATAACTAGCTTAGCGAGACCTGGCTAACTAGTTTTTTCATTGAAGCAAAATGTCTCAATGACATTTGTCAATTAGACTTTTTAGATACAAATCTAAAATGTCTATTTGTGATTGAAATCAATTAGACCGGTTCATTGTGTGTGAACGTCATAATAAAACAAACACAATCTAAAATGTTGCATTGATTGGTTTTTTTCAATGTCTCGTTTGGTCTCATTGTGTGTGAACGGGCCTTTAATCACTTGATCGATCACATAATTTTGGTAGGCTTATTTAGGTCTATTTTGGCTAATTCTATTCTTAATTTTGTTTTAACGATTAACTAGCACGTGATTAAGTTTTTGATTATAAAATGTCTTTATAAAAAATTAAAAAATAGTTAATTTAAAAATCGTTATTTTATCACACGTTGCAAGTTTAGAAAAAATAATCCTTTAAACTTATTTAAATAAGTTGTGGTTAAAAAAAAACAGAATAAAGTTACACTAACTCTAAGTAATGTTTTATTTCTATGAATTCAATTTAGATTTTTTATATCTTCCATTTCACCGAAGTTACTTTAATCACGATTGCTACATATATTTTAGTTTGATGATGAATAAAAATTGAGCAAAAGAATTCTAATGAATTATCTAAAGACTAATCGATTGTACTGAACAACTAACGAAATCATAAAAGAAAACAAAATTTAATAGTAAACGCTTCATTCACTTTCTAAGTGACCGAATATAGTTTTTTAAGAGATCAAATCAATTCGGATTTTAGACCTAGTTGACTTCAGTCGCCAAAGCTTGTCAAAAGTTTGCAGAGTGACAAGCCTTGGCGACTGAAGTAAAAAAAAGTTAAAAGTTTGCGGAGTCAAAAGTTTGACCGCGTTATTGCGTCTAATTTCCACAACCACGTCTAATTTCCAAAACCTGGGTTTGTCAAAGTGGTTGCTGCCGTATAAGCTACACTATGTCAATTAGTTAGCACATCGATTTCAGACCATCTCGTCAGAATTGTAACAGTTCGACAAACTTGGCAGTTTAAAGAAGTAAAAAACTGTTAAACAGTTTTAGTAAATTTTTAAAAACTGTATCGATTTTTATATAAAATTGCCAGCATTGTAAACCAACTAGGTCATTGAAAAAATCAGGCATAAAGTTATTAACAGAAATAAAACCGATCTTTTTTTATATTAGTGCAGTCGTTAAGAAAGGCATTGTGTGAGAAAAAAATTTCTTCAGCTAAGCACTTTTTAAAATAGTACTTGTAACCAAGAACCTAGTACCAAGAACCTGAAACTTCGTTTAAATAGAAGTAATAACACAGGTGGCATTAACAAAAAATTTTCCTATTAAAAAAATTATCACTTGATTAGCAAAAGTTTAAAATATCAAATTAACTAATTCAAACTTGCGCGTTTTTGCATTTAAACCCCATAAAATAAATTTACTGAATTTTAAGCAACACATTTGACCAAAAATTTAGCCTTTTTTAAAGGAAAGTTTTCTGGATATTTTTAAAGCAAATTTGCTTATATACACATAAAAATTCTCAATTTGAAGTATAAAATTTTTGTTTTCAGGTTGAAACTATACAACCAGGTATGTAAATGTTGTTTTTGAACAAAAAATAAAAGTTTTTTAGAATAAATACTGCACTTTGAATTATCAGATGTTGTTTATTCTTGTATGTGTAGTTAAAGCACAAAATGCTTAAAGCCGTTGATAGCAAAACCGATAAACTGTTCTTTACCAACTTTGCTTTTTACTACTAGATTAAATTTTTATAGATTTGAATCAAAAGTTTGCAATACTGTATTTTTGTAGGTGAGAGTTGGTTTTTAGCTTGAAATTTTCAAAAAAAACAAAAAAAACAACAAAATTGATACTTTAATTCAAATTTAATTTAATGCAGCGTAAATTGAAATAAAAATTTTTTAAAATATAATATCAACATAACCACTGATAATAAATTTATAAAAATTTTCAATTTTTTTAAAAAATTATTAAATGTATTATAGAGCTTTTAAAGTGATGTTGAATCTTGTCCAGTTTTTGCAGATAACCGTTTGCGGCGAGTACAACAAAATTTGTCCGCATTTGCAAAAAATAGTTTTTCCTTATTTTAAACACTATTTTTTGTTAAGCACTTAAAAACTTCCCAAGATCACTACTAAAAATGGCAGACATAAACAATAACTGAATTAGCTTGAAGAGCACTGCGACACGAAGAGATGAATCATGTCGTAACTTAAACCACAGCATCTATTTAAGATATAATTTTAAGCGCTTAATCCATAAGCAAACTTGTTTTTCTTGTATCAAGTCAAGATTATGATTAATCTGAATTTTCTTAATTGAAATATAATAAAAGCCAAAAATTTATTTTCTTGCAAATAAAATCTGCATGGACAAGTGAATGTATGAAGTAAGCAATTATACAAAACCATAATATATACATTTCAACTAGTAACACAACGGTACATTGCAGCACATCATGTACTTTTCCTGTATTACCATAAAAAATCCTTTAGCAAGCATACATTTTTTATTTTTGGACGGATATAATTCAACTAGTATCCACATGCAAAAATTTGTAACACACCATGTTCTTATACACTATATCATGACATACACATTTTTACATGCGTTATGATGCAACATATATTATAACAGGTAAATAACTACTTGCACTGCAAGATATATATGCGCATTCTATTCTTGACTGCTAAACACATACATTATAAATATTTATTTATTTTTTTGGAAAACATTACATTTATTGAGAGAAACTTTGTAATTGATCAAACAATATTTGCTTTCTAAAATGATCTTTACTTGTATTTCTTGGAAGAAACCCTACACCATAGTTTTACTACTTGGATGAAATCTTTTGCTAATTTTATCACAAATATCAACATTGTTTTCTAGCAAAAAATAGAAGTGAAAATCAATAAGATGCATGTTTAATCTCATTTTTATCTCACACAGCGAAATGTCACAATTTAAACAATATTTTTAGAACGGGGACGGGGAACTTGATTGCACGCGCGAGTCAGATCCGAAAATAAGAAATTGGTGCAGGCCGCATAAAATTTTGAAGAGCTATAACAATTTTAATTTTTCTTCCCAAAAACATAGAGATCTCTAAAAAAAAGATCATTGCTTAGAATTTGTTACTGAATTTTTGATTTTTGTCTCGAAAAACTACTACTAACTTTACTTCCACCAAACCATACGTGGGCTGTATTGAAAATCTTGTGGGACGTCGGTTCCCCACCAATTTTTCAGAAGGTCATAAATTCTGATTTAATTCCACAAACTGCAACCGTAATGCTGTAATTTAAGTTATAGAGATTTTTTTGCGGCGCAGTTTTACTGAAAATATATATAAAACAAACATACCGCATGAAGCGTAAATAATTGACAGATTAGACAAAAAATCTTGAAAACTAAGTTTTTTGTAAGTTTAAATTGTGCAAGAAAGTAAATGGTTTATGAAGGACAAATTAGTTTTATTATGTTTGAAAAGAACAACGTGAACATTCTTTTAAAATTAGTTTGACTTATTTTTATAGTTGTTGCGAAACAAACGTTCAAAATTTGTGGAATTTAACAGTTCACTCAAGATATAAAGTTCATAATAGGTTTCAAAACGGTGCTAAAAGCATTTCTTGCAGTTTGAACAAACGAGCATCTTTTCTGTTGAATCGCTTAAGTTGATATTATTTGGCTTTTAGAGACAGAAATGTTTTTCAGTTTTTTCATTTCAGAAAAAGATTATAGTCTGCTCTTGACTTTAAAAAAAAAGGATTTGGGTCGCCGAAGTTGACCTTGCCTGATCCGCATACCGTAAGTCGTTACCGCAAGATCTACCAAAAAAGTGCAAAAGAGTTAAAACTGATCACTTTTTTAAACTCATTATGCCATGATTCGACTCTTAGTTATCTTGCAAGCTTCCATGTTGATTGCGAGTTGCTGCTATGTATGGCTCTTAGTTGCTAATGCAGTCCCCACAAATTTCTTTACGGCTTCTCTAAGTTGGTGTTCCGTTCCTAAAAATCGCCCAAATTATGTAGATTCACAATCTCATAAAAAATCTCTTTGATTTCGCTTTGGTCGGGCACAAATAGCCGAAGAGATAACAGTTTTATAAGTAATTTAAATATTTATATTTATTTACAAGAAAAAATGGCAACACTGCTAATTTCACGAATCTCGAAGTACATTCCAGAACTATCCGCTTGACCTGTTTTGTCTATGACGTAATAGTTGTTGTTTGTGATTTGGATAATGTCAGAACATTCGAGTAACCTTATCGACTGGTATAAATAAATTTCGCTGAAAAGCATTAAAAAATTCGATGTTTCGTTGTGGTAACTTAAATTTGGAAAATTGTTAACTGTGTGAAGTCATAGTTTTTGAACGCAAGTCTTGGGTTGTCTACGTGATTGTGAAGAATTAAGCTATTGAGTTTTAACCTGTTGATTTGATTTATACTATTCGGGCTCCTAAGTGGATTGGAGCATATTTCTTAATAAAGAAGATATTGTGGTAGTCTGAGCTGTGATTTAGCTAGACTATATTTTTGCTGTCGTTGGTTCGAAGGTCAGATCCAGCAAGAAGATTAAGAAATTTATCGTTTAGTAGACACCTAGATTGCGTTATTGGCGAGGCCTTCTTTACAGGCGCCAAAAAAGGTAGACGATTAAATAACGTAATAAGTTACCGAATAAATTTCTACAAAATTTCAAAAAACTTTTTATCATCGGAACAGTTGGGTAAACAGTGATAGCTTACTTAAATTATACTTCATTATTAAATGCAACTATACAAAACAAATGCGTCAAATGAAACATTTAAAATTAGTCTAAATCTGTTAGTTTTTTACTCTCTATCTTAATGTCGGAGTAGTATTTCCGAAACAGTCTTTTTGGGTCGGTAGTTTTTGTGTTAAGTCTTTTTCCAATGTCAACGTTTTAATTTTAGCAGCTCGTAAACTTGTGATCAAAAATTCAATTTCTTAATATTTTCTACAATCATATTTCCAATGCAATTTTTAAAAAAGATTTTTAAGAACTTGTTCCGCAAAAAGGGTTTAGATGATGAGTTTGCTTAGTGTTTAGACTATACACAAAAGTTAAATAACTACTTTGATCAGTTCATGGAATTTTTTATTTTTAGATTTAACCCGGAAATAATGCTACAAATAAGAACAAGTTTGAAAGTTATGATTTTTATTTATGAGTTCTATCATGGACTCCTAAATAATAGAACCTGGACTGGAAACGAGAAATTACGAGTGTACAAAAGTAGGCCATTGCAGTAAAATTGTCTTTTTAGAAAAAAAATATTGATGCTTTTTTTAAAAGCATAAATTGGTTAAATTAAAGCTTTACTTGATTGATATTTGCAGCGGAAACGTTTGGGTCGGCCCACAGCCTAGTTGAACCAAAAATGTTCTTTTTTAGTCGACTTGAATTTAGTACGAATGAGATTCTATGATAAACATCATCTTAGTCTAGCGACTATTTCTCTGATTTGGTATAAGCATGATTTAAAAAGCTACAATCAAACTAAAAGGCTATATTGAAAAACAAACAGTAGAATAACATCAACTTCTAAAATAGAATAACAAAAATATGTAATAAACAATTAGATAAAAATATATATGAAAAAATAAAATGCATACATGAGTAAAGTAAAAACTATTATCGAACGCATAAACGTTGTGACAAGCTTGGTTTTGGGAGAAGCTTGTAGAAAGCTTGTAGGTAACTAAGATCAATCATAAAGTACGTTTGATATATACACAAGTACTACAAAATGAAAGACCAAAACAGAAGAATGAAAAAACTACGTAACAATATTTTATAAGTAACTGGACTGCAATTTACAGTTCATTTGCAACGTTTTAAGGTGGTTTATGTAACAGTAGCTTTAACAAAAATATACTTCAGGATGTGATACAAAGTAACACAAACCTAAACTTAAAAAAAGCAAAACATAATGAATTTCGGCAAATTTTAGAAGCTTGACGAGTTTAAATGGTTTATAAAAAACAGTAACATTACTAAATGTTTAAATCCGGACAACAACAAACGAATTATTATTTTTACGCATAGCTAGACGTTATCTAAAAAAAACTAGTAATAATATTTGCAAAAATCAATAATTTTAACTGGGAGTATTTACAGTTTAATTACTATTAAGTTTTCTAATTTTGGGACTAGTACCTCTACGCCCCTTTTCCGTTAATTGGCGAATTAAATTTTTGCACATGCAATTGTAGAAACGTATTGACACTCCTTCTACAATATTGTGCCCGTTGCTACACAATACTGGAAGCGACCGAAAAGCAACATCATCATTAAAATAAGATATGTTTACAATTTCTTTAAAAATTTCCTGCTGATTTTCGGCACTTAAAAATGACTTTTTCAAATCACTATTGCAAAGTTCAGCAAAAACCTTCCAACAAAGACAACCAATTTCATATAACTCGGTTGTTGGTTTCCAAAGACCCCCACGATTTATGCCATCAAAAAATTTGTTTGCATACTCATGCATAGTTGTTGTTAAAGGAGGAACATATTCAACTATGGTTGCAACAGTAGCTGTTTTGCATTCAACGCATCTTGTTGATTTAACCAGTGATTTGCAACAGTATCTGGTAATATAAAATATAACAGCTGCATCATTTTCTGTCGGCAATATATTAAATAGTAGCTCAGCTTGCAAGGCTTCTGCTGTGGCCATTAATTTATTGTTACTAGTGCATTTTGTTTTGACTATGATATCAATCTCAGCGATAGATATTTGCGAATATTTCAACAACGAGATTGAGCGGATTTTCCTGTCACTTTCTTGAAGTTGTCTCATAGAAATATAATAATTTGCTCCACTGAGTTGACGAATTCGGCTGAATCTTCGTTCAATCATATCTGATTGAATTTTTCCCAACAGCACATAATTGAAGCCACAGTTTTCCAACAAGTATTTTGACATCTGCGTTATTGCTTCACATGTTTGATGCAAAGCATGGGAAGTGTGTTCAGTTAATCCAGGTTGCTGAATAGAAAAAAAAAAATATATTAAGAAAATACCCATATAAACATAACAATGAAAACATTGTAACAAAGAAAATCACAGAAAGATCATTAAGTAATACAAAGATTTTGCAAACAGCCAGTCGGATGTGAATACAATAAATTGCAAGCAGCTGATCTAATAATTTTGTTTCAATTAAAAACTTACGTTATGACACTACTCTTGAAAATTAACATATCAGATATAGGTATGAAATCTGTTTTATATTTTTAAACAAAAAAAGTTTGCAAAACATACTTACATTTGAATTTTTCCAAAAACTAACATAATGGCCAAAGTCCGTCAAAAATTTCAACTTCCAATCAGCAGTGGATCGAACTGGGTCACGAGAAATATCCCGTTTATGCTTTCCAATTTCTGATGTTGAAACATTTAAAATATTCCACAGCTTCAAAAACAAATCAATAGCAGAAGCAGTTTCATGAAATCCATATTCCTTTAATCCAATCGCAGTTGACTCATGAAACACAGCCAGAGCAAGTTTAACATTAACTTTTTCTATACTATTGGGTTTTAAAACTGTTTCTGTTAGACGATGGGCAATCCTTAAAGGTTTTTGGCATTCAAGATTGTAAACTTTCTCTATATCTGCAAAACTGGCTGTAAGTGGAGTATCAAGTATGGGAGTCATACAAGGCATTTCAAACACTCTTCTGTTCACTAAGTTATTATATATATTCTTAATTATGTGAGTAGGGTCAAATATTAAAAAGATTTTTCCATCTGTATACTTGTTTGGAATGGATGCTTTCCATGCACCATTACAAAGAAAATCTTTGAAAAACTTTCTATTTGCAGAAGCATTGTCAACACAGATTCCAATAACATTAAATCCAATTTCATGAACAAGTAGCATAACTTTATCAAAACAAGCTTTTTGTGTTTCAGCTTTTAAATTTTTAATTGGGTAAATTCCTACCATATCTTGATAGCCACTAGATAAAGACTTAATCATGAAACACAAAGCTGTGGCAGCTACAGCACAACTTTCAGTCAAGTCAAAAACCTGTCCTCCACTTGATTCAACACGTTTTGAAAGATATATTTTATCAATCATCAAGAGAACATTTCTGTCAAAAAAGTTTAACTTTGAAAATCTTATATTAAGATAATCAGAATCATCAAGTCCAGTTCTTTGGTCTAGATACATTGTTATTTTTCTCAACGTTTTCACTGAAGGTAATATAATAATTTGCTCTTGACATAGCCTTTCATATGCCTTAGAACTGGTTGCATGCATTATGTAAGACATGACCAACATTTCTACTGAATAGCGACGTTGTTTTTTAGTAATAAAAAGTAATTTCAATTGCTCCAATATAAAATTCAATGGTTTTTTTTTATAGTCATCCTGGCACAAATCAATGTATTTTTCTATTAGATTTAATAATTTTGCTTTAATTGTTTCCATTAATGTTGTGATGTTTTGGTCTAAATTTTTTGCAAAGGCTATTAAATTTTCTACTTCAGAAAATAGTGTTACTTTCTCAGAAGACAAAATGTGATGGTAACAAGAAGGAGGAATAAGTTTTTTTTCATGATAGATTTGCACATGCAGATCTTTATCAATGTTTATGGAAAACAAAATTGAGAATGGTTGTTCAATAGACAAATATATTAAAGAAATTCCTGCTTCTGATTTATATAAAACAAACTGTGGAGACAAAACTGTGCATGAAAGTTTTTCTAACAAATCATCAAAATTTTTTAAATTGTCAGACTGCAAAAAATTTTCACACTGTTTTTGCAGTATTGCTGATTCATTATCATGCCTAGTTTTTGAAAGAGCATTACCGCTTCTTAAAGGTATATCTTTATTTGTATAATACAAAGGAATATTTTTGAAAATTGAAGGAACAGCACCAGGTTTTAGTCTTCTATAACATAAGTGCTCACTATCTCTTTTTCTTTTGCGTCTTTGGTTTGAATCATGAAAAACTTTAATAAAATCATCTGCTTTAAAATGGAGTGAGCACAACTTTGAGTATTTTGAGGGTTTAAAATTTTTCTTAGCTATGTTTTTTAACCAATTACATAAAAGTTCTTCATTTTTTAAAGGGAATGAATGATATGTAACATTTAACTTTTTTTCTTCTGAAGAGTATCCAGATTTGCAATCAATGGCAGCACATTTATAAACCATTTTTTAAATAAATATTTTTCTATGCAAAAAAAGGTAATTAAAAGGTTAAAAAAATGCCTTTTCCTTAAATTTAAATAAGATAACCAAAAAATAATAACCTTTAAATACACTTTTAAAATAAGATAATCAAAAAATAAAGTAGAAAAACACTAAACTTTAAAATGCAATTATGTGCTTCAATAATAAATGTACTAATTGTATTAAATTCAATAATTTATTCAGTAATAACATTCAATTGAAGTAGCAGATAGATAAGACATAAATGTTGTTGCATATAAATTAAAAAATAAAAAAATGTATTACTTCTTTTATTGTTTTTACTAATGTCACAAAAATAATAGTGAATAAATTATAATGCCATTGTTAAACTATGCAATGATCAAGCTTGATTCTGTGAAAAAATACGATGGGAGATGTCCAAGTTTGTAGCAATTTCATCTAAAGTGACCCTTCTATCAGATTTGATCAGGTCTTCAACTGCCTGTACTGCTTCTGGGGTAGAGACATCCACAGGTCTTCCACTTCTCAGATCATCAGTAATGCTTTCGCGTCCATCTTTGAATGCTTGCACCCATTTGTAGAAGTTTGCTCTAGACATACAGGAAGGACCATATTGTCTTTGCATTCTAGACAGAATCTCACATGATTTTACACTCTCTGCCAACAGAAATCTGATGACTCCTCTTTGTTCCAAGCATGAGCTGTTTCCTAGCCTAGTAGTCATTTCAATTTATCGTCACACCTACAGTAATCTGAAAATAAACAAGTTTTGTTGTAAATAAGATGACAACTCCATTCATAATCATCACATAAAATTTCAGTTGCATAACTCCAAGAACACCAAAGTAATTGAGAAAGTCTCATTACTTATTGACTGACCCTCGTACACAACAAATAGAAAATAGCTGTTCATTCGTAAGTTGCCTACATTATTAACTGATAAAAAATTTTACCTGAATACCAGAAGTAGAATATAAATTTTGCTAGTATTTGTAAATTAATGTGTGCAATATTTGTGATTCTTACATATTTTCCTTAGTCATTAATCTTTTTCTAATAAACCTACACTGATTTTTTTTTAGCATTCTTTTCATATTTATCATAAATCTATTGTTCATTATATTTTGCAAGCCATACTTCTAAGTTTAATAACTTAACAGTGAATAGTTTCTAAAAAATCGAACTAATTTTTTAGCTTTTTACAACTGGCCTACCTTTGTACACGCGCTCTGCGATTTTCAATTCCGTTTCCAGTCCAGGTTCTATTATTTAGGAGTCCATGGTTCTATCTATGGAACCCGATACATAAAAAACTTTCTCAGCTCATTCTAGATTTAACAATAACGTACTCTACTCTTTAGAATCAACGTAGTAACAGCTACACGTAAAAAAAGTTATATTCTGTTATTGCAATATTCAGATGTAACTTTTTAATTTATACTTGCCAGGTTGTTCGTTGGTTTTCTTTTTTTCAGCTATCTAAATCATTATTGTTGATGGACAATTTCATCAATTCAAAAGACTATGTTAAAATATTATTTTTAATATACAATTTGGGTTTTGTTGCACAAAAAATTAATAATATTTTTGGAAATTACTACGGTCTTGCTAGAATTCCTACTATAAACCTTGTTCAAACAATCAAATGAAAGAATTAAAAACAGTTTTTGTATAAAACGAATTGAAAATAAACAGTAAACTTGAAAATTTTTACTGCTCTACGTAAATACTTTTTAGTGTGATACATAATGTTGTATGCACTAAAAAAAATTAAAAACTTTAGTAGAATTATTAATTATGACTTTGATAAGCATAATTTAGTCATGTTATTTTTACTTATGTGTAAGTTTGTTGCAACCTAAATTGGTATATTCAATTCATTGTTTATATAAATTAAAACAGTTACAGTATTTAGGATAAATTTGTACAAGTCTTTTTTCTTTTATCACTCAATGTAACAGATTATTTTTTCAGATACTTTGCCTATGTTTTATCTTTTTTGCAAGTGATTTTGAAGTGTAATATCAAGATGGAAAAAACTTTATCTACTAATGACATTATTTTCATCAAAAATTTTAAAAACAAACTTTGAAAAGCTAGAAAAAAAATTGTGTTTGTAAAGTATTTTTTGCGTTTTTTTGTTGAACTTTTATTAAAAGTTAAACAATTGCTAAACTCTAACCTTAATCAAAATGAGATAAACAACTTAATGATAAAAGTTACATTTGCTTTAGTGCGTGGGGGAGCAACGTTTATCAGGTGGGGAAGACGAGATTGTGAAGACACAGCTTCTGGAACAACATTAGTCTACTCTGGTACAGTTTTACTGAACTTCTGAGCTCAGTTCATTCATAATTTAAATAAATTTTGTTTTACAGCTTTACAGATAACGTTGTGCTTGTTTTTATACTTGCAATTTTTGACTTGCAGGACTAGCCGCTACAAATCATTACGATCTCTACGGAGGAGGAGCAAATTTTCTATGCCTTGACGTCAATGTTTCATATACGTCTACTGGGATTCATGGATTCAGTGATGGATTTCAGAGTAACTTATGTTCTATTACTATTATTTTAGCTTGCTAGCAAAATTTCAAAAGTTCTTACAATCAAGCTAATGTTAAAAAAATAAAATATTTTTAAAATTGATGATATAGGCAAGAATGTAAGCTTTTTGATTGGTTTTAAGCTTTTGCTGATTTATGTTAACAAAACACATTTTGATAAAAAGAATTTATAGTTTAGCATTTTTCAAAATTTTTTTACCAATAGTTTCATAATTTGTGTGAAAATAGGCAACATATTGTCTCTTGACAGTTTTTTGCGCCTTTCTTTTTCAAATAAAGTTTTTATCTCGTTTAGAGCCATTTTCCAAAAATTTCTTTCAAAGCAAAAATTACTGTGAAATATTTTACACAGCAATTAAATTAAATTGAGTTGAAGACAGTGGCACTAAAGAGTTTAATCCGTGGCATTGTGCATCACGTACGCCGAACCCGAGCTCACTGCCAGATCATGGTTTCAATTCTTTTGAAACGTTTGCCTCTTTATCGGTGCAGCAACTCATGTAGAAGCCTATAAATCTTAAATTAAATCAAATTTGAGTACAAAAGCGCGTCGTATTCGTAATCCATGAATTAAAAATTCAAAATAATAACAATCGAATTAACGAGATGACATTATTGCATAATAAGTTTTTGAATAAAATTGGCTTCATTGTTGGTTTGTTTTTTACCAGGTTCGTCAAGAATTTACGGAATTGAATATTACGAAACTGCTCTTTCTGGGTTTTTCGATTACTCACTTATTGAAGGTGGAACTTTTTACCAATACAACGTTCCTTGTTCAGTTTGTATGTCTCAAGGAAGAAACAATCAGGTAACATCAATTTGTCAACTAAAATGCCAAAAAGATCTAGTTCTTATGTTAAACGCAACGTTGAAGTTACATTGGTTTAAAGAAATAAAGGCAAACTAATTAATCGAGCTTTGACTTTTCATTTTCTTGTACGGTTTTATTAATGAAATCTTTAATCGAATTCATCAAAATGATTTGAGATGAAGCGAAAAAGAAGTTTGTGATCGACAAATGTTTGATTGTGTTTACGTCATAGTTACAATTATTAACGTTTGTTTGTCGACATTCTAAATTAGTGATATTCACGCTTTGTTTCATAAAACTTTTTTAAAACGTTGGTCCAGTGCTCCGCACAAGTGTACTCGAAAATATGTCAATGTAAACATACTGTATAAAAAATATAACTTACAAAAATTTAAAAAGGTTTTTATTTCATTTACAGAAAGGTACATTGAAATTTGAGGTTTTCTTAACAAACAGAAGCTCGTATGTTTGGGCTTGGCATATGTCCCATTTTACCCGGGACAGTCCCGATTTTTAAGCCTTGTTCCTGTGACCACCGTCCCGGTGATTCCAATTTGGAGTGAAGAGCTTTTATTTAGAAATCACTAATTTTCAGGGACGAATTGCTTTCTTTAACGAACGTCCCATTTCACTACTGCAAAAATATGATATATCTAAGTATGTTAGAATTACTAATCCAATTCTTCCTTGAATTTCGTAAATATAAAAGTTAGAGTTCCCCAAGATTCCATACCTAAATAGCTTCTTTCTGTACAATATGTTAAAAATGTTCCTAGAAGTGCTGATATTACTCCCCGTTTATTTGCAGAGATTGGAGGCCCGTCGAGAAATACTTTAAAAAATCAAATTAAATCAGAACTTATTATTTTCAAACAATTTAACGCTAATTTTTTGGAAAATAGTAAATGGTAATTATTTTGTCGAAACTTAATTTTCCAAATGTTGAATTAAATATTTAAACTCTTGCAAAAAAATCATTTCTAACTTTTCTTTCGTTCTCGTCAGGAAATAAAACGTCTAAATGAAGGAAAAAACTTCAATTGGTTGTTTAATAGAACTGAACTAAGATGATTGGATGTTAGAGAAAGGCGTGAAAACGCGTAATCAGCGCAAGATTTTCATGTTGTAAACAAATTTTTTCTGGCGGTGTAAACTTGGCTTGGATAATTTTTGAAGCGGTTGTTTCGACTTGAAAATCTTGCGCTGATTACGCGTTTTCACGCCTTTCTCTAACATCCAATCACCTTCGTTCAGTTTTATTAGAGAACAATTGAAATTTTTTTCTTTGTTTTTACGTTTATCTCCTGACGAGTGTGGGACAAAATGCTTAGAGATGGTTTTTTTGCTGGTTATATTTAAATTCTGTACCACAAATCTCTTGAAATTAAGACTTATAGAAGTTAAAATATTTAAGAGTAATAGTCGACGTTTTTCAAAATTTTTGGTCGGTGTTCATCAGAAAAGTGCTCAATGATGTCAAGTCAGAGCGGCTAAATTAATTAATTAAATTTCAGACCACAAAATTGTATTTAATATTAATTTTATTTGCCTTAACAGACTGGTTAGGGGCAATTAAAAGTCTCATTACTATTTCAATTCCTATTTGAATAAGATTTTTAACTGCCCCTAACGAGCCCAGGCAGGTGAAACAGTCTGTCAGGGCAAATAAAATTAATGTTAAATAAAATTTTGTGGTTTAAAATTTAAATAAATAATTTAAGAATAATATTCGATATTTGTTTAAAGTTAAACTTTTATGAGTCCAAAAAAATTTGTGCGTGAAACAAATATAACTCGATCAGTGAGAATTCTAAAAAATGAATCACTTTTTACCCAGCTTGGCATTTATTAAATTATATTTTTTAGTTATTCATTCTCATTTTAATTATGGCCCTGTTTTTTTGGGGTAGCATTTATCCGATATATCTAAACAAACTAAAATTAATACCTCGAAATAAAGCGCTTCGTATTGTAATCTTATGGATTTTTAAATAGTAGTATTCGTATGGGAAACCAATTTTTTGCAGAGACCAACATGAGGCCAACGATAAAACAACCTTGTTGATAAAACGAAATGTCGCAGCGCAAATTTTCTAATTTTGAGATGAAATAACTTGAATGCAACTCGTAAATAGGATTTTTTAAATATTATTTAAAAAAGCTAAGTTCAAATTTTAGCCTGGTCAAATGTTCTAACTGTATGTAATAAATAAATATTACACTCCTGCTATCAAAATTTATTATCCGCTCTCACATTATAAGCGAAATATTGTTCTATAATTTTATTCAAACGGACAGATGTTGAAACTTTGGTTGGTAAAGTCAAAGTAAAGTTATGCTGAGATGCATTTAGACCATTGTGACTGACTGGCATAGCTCACTTTATCAAAATATTTTATAGCACAACTAAATTTAAGTCAAAAATAGATACCAAATCAACACAGCTGTAAATCATTTAGATGCATTAAATCATTAATAATTTGACCGAGACACATTATTCGTTGGTCACTGGGTACGCTGTAAACTAGACATGCAATAACATCTGATAGCTATATAAAAAGAAATAAAAACCGAATTTATTTGTTGCATTTATTTCAGTCATTTTATATATCTTTTGTACTGCTTTAGTTGTCACAAATTGATTCTTTTTCTTTATAAATTTTTATACATTTAAAAAAAAAACAAATAAAAATCTTTTTTGAAATGTTGTGACCTTTATCGCGCATTACTTTATTGACCCGGGTGAAATAATTTTTCCTTCGTAAAATGATATGAAGACCATTTTATTCAAAATTTCACTTTGATTTAATTCATTTTAGGTGTTTGCCGTGTCAGTTGTGACAAAGTTTCGAAAATATCTTCTAACGATTAAATAACTTTGCCGTAGGTTTCTATAAGCCCCTACAATTAATAGCATTTAAAAATTTGCTTGGGTTTTTTAAAATCAAAAAAATTAAATGAATCATTATAATATTAGCCAGAGAAACTTGTTTACATTGATCACATTTATTCTTTCTCAGCAATGATTTACAGCAGTAGCCTGTGACATACAGTACAGCTCAGTCATTTTCTGTCGGTGCAATGTCAAACTGCAAGTCACCACAGAGCGATTTGAATTTCCCGGATACTCCTTCTTCATCCTCTGCATTGTGTGTTGCTTTAGCAGTCCAGGCGATTTATTTTACAAAAATGCGAGAATACTTCAATAATAAAATAGTGTTTCATTTTCGATTGTTTTCCAACAAGATCAGCGTCACTTCAAGATCAGCATTGGTGAATATTAAAGCTGCAACGAAAAAAGTTGTTATAGTGATAAGTGTCATTCAAGATCAGCATTGATGAATATTAAAGCTGCAACGAAAAAAGTTGTTATAGTGATAAGTGCAATAAATTAAGTTCAATACAGTTTAATGCAGTAACTATCCTTAGCGTTGAAGTTCTTCTAATCTTTCTGCCAGAAGATCATTATTATTTTTGATTCTATCCGCATTCAGAAAGATATCAGTTTGTTCCTCCAGCCTTGTTGTTGTATAATTCCGTCCAAAAGAATACGAAGCGATACCTAAATATGCGGCGGTGCTTTTTATGTCTACTATGCAAGCAAATCCGTTAAAATTAGAAGGATGTGCGTTGGCTTTCAACATTTATTTCACCAACTTTTTTTTTTGGGAGGTCTGTTTTTGTTGATCAGCAAATAGAAATCAAATTTTTTTGCTTAAAATGAAGAAAAAAAATTCTTGAATGCTTTGATGGCTTAAAATTTTTCTTGCAATCTGTTTCAACTAATGCTTAAAAGGTATTCATTATTAAATGAAAAGAATAAAATACGATATTAGAATCCTTGTTTTTTTCGACATAACCCGGCAACAAATGATGGCTGCACTATAGTTAACTATGAACATGCTTATTTTCTGCCCAATGGCATAAATAGATAAAATCATAACGAATTTTCACTAAAACTAAGATTAATGTTAACAAATGAATAATAATATTGATAATAAACTAATGATAACATCTTGAATAGCTAAACAAAAATAAAGTTAAATTAATCACAGAACATATTTGACGAATTTTTAGAAGAAGCAAACACTCCGTTAACGTGATAGCAATAAAAAACACTCAATACGCTATTTATCCTTCTTATTCTTTTTTAATTAGTTAAACATTGGATTTCATATTGTTTTTATGAAATTCGATATTTAACGGAATCTTATTTTGCTTGGTTATTTGTTTTTGCTGCAATTCTCCATACATTGAATAACTTAAGTGCTCCATATTACTCCATAAATTGAATGGCTTAATAAATCGGAAATGTTCATAATGTACTTTGTTTGTTGACAGCTGTCACGATCGCTCTTTCTCTTCTCTCGGCTTCATGATCGTGGCGATAACTTTGACTTTCGCTTCGTTTCAGTCCATAATCGATAGTCCAGTCGATAATCCAGTCCATAGTCAATTGTCCAGTCGATAGTCCAGTCCAGTCGATAGTCCAGACATTACTACATGTATTAAGAAATCAATAGTTACTTCCTTCCGCTGGTCAGCTAGCTCTAAACCTCTAGACGTAAACTAGTGTTTTGGTTTTTTCTAAATCCATTTGTGTTTAAAACAGTTGAAATTGTTTATTCTCGCAAACGTAATTTGTTGCCTAAAATTTTAGGTAATTGCTTTTTATTTGCTAAGCCATGCCATTGTCGTAACATAAGATTTGATTGAAAATAATTTTAGCTTTATTTGTTCACAACTTAATGAACCCAACAACCAATCGAATATTGAAAACCAAAAATCATCAACAATTGAATCAATCAAAATAATAATCGGATAAATTTTCAAAACTTATCTAGTAAAGAGCAAATCTTGGTTTAGGCAAGATAAGTTATTCACTGAAAATTTAAGTGAAAATTTAAGTTTTACGTTAAAGACTAAAAAAACGCACATTTTACCGCAAAATATTTTTTTTTTCTTGAACAATAACGTTTTTTTTTGTAGCTGATGATACCAGGCCAGGACGTATGCCCGGGAAATTGGAAAAAAGAATACGCGGGATACATTATGGGGCCTTCTCGTACTCAGAAACATTCTGGCCAGTATATATGTGTTGATCAAAAACCTCAAATTGTTCACGGATCCGACCAAGGACAAAACGGCGACCGTTTGTATCTGGTGGAGACCGAGTGTCCTTCACTTCAGTGTGGTCCGTATGTTCACGGCAGAGAATTGAGATGTGTCGTTTGTACAATTTAAGTATTCAGTGAAGATTTGCTGATAAAATAGCTTAGTGAAAAAATATAAAATCTGTTAATAGATGTGTAATATTGTTAGTTTGATAGGAAGCAAAACTTATTATAGAAAAATATGAAGATAATCACTCTTAACTCTGCCACGCTTTAATAAACATGGCCCAAATCAATTCTAGCCATTAAATTAATTTAACCGATTGAGAGAATGCACACGCAGATCCTGGGATATTTTAATCATCGAGGCAAAATTAATTAAATTTAGTGAGAATTTGTTGCTATTACAAAACGTTTTGTAAATGAGAAAACTTTTTAGTCTTTAATAACTAGCAAATCAGTTAGTTAGTCAGTTAGTTAGTAAAACAAAAATCAGTTAGTCTTTAATAACTAGCAAATCAAATAGCTTACAAAAGCTTAATCAATAGCAAATTCGTTGTTAAATATTTCTGTGCGGCACAGAATAGTCGATTTCGGGGCACAGAAACCCTTGGCGCGGTGTTAAACTGCTTCAAATAGAAACAAATAAAGACATCATTTATACTACTTAAACTATCCCAATTTTATTCAAATAGAATTTAATCAAAATTATCAAACTTATTCAAATAGAATTCAGCAATCTTATTCTTATTCAAATAGAATGAAACAAATAAAAGAATAAAAATTAATTGTTAAACATAGTTATCGCAAACAAATTAATTATTACAAAAACCCTAAACCTATTCTAACTGAATTAACATATAAACGAGTAAAAACACTGACCTAATCCTAAGCTAGCTAAGCTAAACAATCAAGTTTAATAATGAATGAGTCAAAACACAATCGATTATTACGTCACTAAACTGTTTTCAAATGCTAACGCAGAAAAAAATGAAACGAAATGACCGGAGTAGCTTAAGCGAGAACGAAATTTAAGTAAGAAAGAGAGAAAGAGAGAGAGAGACCGAAGGAGAGGATTAACAACGAATTGTTTGAAATCAGTTGCGGTAGCGAAGCGGCAGTTTGATAAGGCGACCGCGGCTGGACAATCTGGCGGGTCCGTCTGGCGCTGGAACAAGTACATCAATGATTTCTTCACTCTTTACAATAAAAAAAATAAAGGAGAAAAGAGAAATATTGAAAAAACTGATTTGTGCCACTTGCTTTTTGATTAAACAAGAATTCGCTTTTTGCGGAAATAATGAACAGAAATCTTCGTTGAATCGTGGTAACTACGTAGAGTTGCTGAACTATACAGCAAAATTTAATGATAAGTTGGCACAACATTTGCAAAATTTGTTTGTTTTTTCCGGTCACATGAATAAAATGCAAACTGATTTAATTGTGGCAATAGTCACGGCTCTTAAAAATAATGTTAAAAAGAAATAGCACGGGCTTCATTCATCGCCATAGAGGTAAAAGAAACTACCAATATTTCAAGTTCAGGTCAATATTGGACAGTATTGAGGTATGTATTGGACTCTGATGTTAAAAAAGTCTTTATTGGATTTGACATTTTCAACGACAGAATAGATGGAGGTGTGGCAGAGTGTATATTTAATAATATAGGTAAATTAAATTGTGTTCACAAACTGGTAGCACAAACATATGATGAACAACAACGATAATGACATCCCATTTAAATGGTGTTCAAGTTAAAGCAAGAAAAAAGGTACCATCAGTATATTGTTTACTCACTATTTCGTCCCTAAGCTAAATCTTGTACTGTGTCAGTCGGCAAAAAACATCCCTTAGTGTGCAGTTTTTTTCAAGGCAAAGGCAGCATCAACAAGATGGAGTTCAAACTCGAAACTTGTCCAGACTATTTTAGAATACCACGGTGACCTTTACTAACTCTTCAATATTATCAACAGCAACCGTATGTTGTGGGACTCAGATACTTTAGTGAGAAGCAATGGATTTTATAATTGGTTGACAAAAGACTCAACATACTTTCTTCTGATAGTTTACATTAAAATTTTTATTAAAACTGACACACTATTTAATGTACTACAAATAAAAATAGTAGATATTTCATATTGCATTGACAGAATTAATGCAACAATAAATTTACTTGAAGTTCTAAGTAAAAATTTGGAGGATTTGCATGTAAAGTTTGAAGAATAGTGCAAAAAATTACTTACTTGAATCAAAATCTTGTGGTAAAAATTAAAGAAAAAAAGAAAGGATGAGAATATTTGGTGTAATCTTGGATGATACAATAAAGAACATGAAAGCAAGATTTAATAATTTTGAAAACTTAACTTCAAATTCATTTCATTGATAGTTGGAAATAAATTTAAATCTTTGCTTGCCAAGTTGATAAGGATGCTATTAAAAATTTAGGAAAAAATTATGGAAACTTCTTTGACGTAATGAGATTGAAAATGGATTTGGCTAGAATCTACAATGCTGAGGTGTTTCCAGATAAATTTATTAAAGACATGCTAGATTTTATATTTGAAAATGAGCTAAATCATACATTTTTTCTGAAGCTAGTGTTACAGTTGATTTTGACATTTATGGCCACAACTGCCTATGTGGAGAGGTCATTTCCTGCTTGGAAAAGAATTAAGACAACACCAGAAAACAGAATGACAAATGAAAAAATTTCGTCATTTGCTTTCATATCCATAAAAAAGGAAAAAATTAACAAATTAAAGCAGACCCCACTTATAATTTTTATGAAATAGTAATTGATATTTCTGCTACAAACAAAGAACAAAGAATGGACTTTATCTACAGATAAACTAACAAAGTAAGTAAATTTATTAACAATTCTAATACTACATTATATAAATTAGTAAAACTTTTGATAATATTTAACTCAGCTGTGATCACCGACTGCCTACACTGAGTAATTACTCACGGCACGAGCCTGAAAATAACAGTCTTCAAATGTTATCAAGCTAATTTTTTAACTGCAGCTTAAGTAAAAAAAAAGTTTAAAAAACGATTGTGAGTTTCCTTGTGTTCCATAAAGTTTAAAAATCAAAGAACAAATCTAGCAACTTTTGCCAGAGTTTGCATTTTTGTTTTTCATTCTGATAAACAAGAGAAAGTTAAATAAAGCTTGATTTAGTTAAAAAGCCACAATGAAATTTTGAATCAGAGACTAAATTTAAATTGCTTTAAACGTTAAATTTAAACTGTTTTAAATATCTCTGTTAACAAAAAACTAACTCAGACCGAAAAAGCAAAGAAATAGCAATGAAAGGAAACAGAAATTTTACAAAAATCAAAAAATCTTTATCAGTGGTAGCAATTAGTAATTTTTTTTCTTTGATGCATTACTAGTTTTTTCCACCAATAACAGTTTAAAGTGTGCCGAAAAATTTAACTTCATATAAAAATAATTATCGCTCACGAACATGTAAGCTGCTGCATCTCTGAGTTAAAAAGCACCTCATAGTTTTAATTTACTGAGTATTTAAAGCGAATTTAACAATTTCAAAAATTTAAAGTAAGCCTTTGCAAACAAAAATAAAATTTAATGTCGAAAAATCATAAAACTTTTGAGTTTTTGCTGTTTTGCCTCTTTTGACTTAAATCAGCTGTTGTAGCTAGGCCTTTTAAATTTTTTAATAAAAAATGTAATCTTTTTTATTAAATAAACTTATGCTGTAGAGTTTAAGTTATTCTACGTTTTATTGAAACTTTAAACTTAAATAAGATTCTCGAAACATAAAGCCAAAAACTAATAGCCTCAAAAAAATTTTTATCTATCATTTTTTTGTTTTTCATCAATTTTTATTTGAAGGCAGTTAAATGATAAAAGTTGCAAAGAAATAATAAATTTTTTTCAATTTTATTTGCTTTTTGTGATTGCAGTCCACTAACATAAAAAAAACTTTAGAAGTTAGTTAGTGTCCATTCAAGTACAGATTAAAAATGAGTTTTAGAATTAAATTTTTTTTGCATGAACATCAAAAACAGCCTGTTTTACGTTTTCACGTTATGAGTACTAACTAATTTTTTCTAAAAATTTAGCAAAATTAATATAGCGCACTAAGTTTTCATTCGTCGTCGTCGTCGTCGTCGTTTGAAGGGTATCCACTTCAGGTCAGACACAACAGGACTGGGGCCGAGGGTTTATCCTTTTACTACCTTAGACTACTGCACTGCCTGAATCAGATGTTGGCAGTGGTGCTATTAAGCCAGCATCGAGTTTTGTCATCCAAAACCGTCAGACCTCGTGCTCCATGTGGTGCCCGATGTATGGAGCACGCTATTAGAACGTGGTCTGCGGTTTACTCAGAAGCGCCACACTCGCAATTCGATGAAGGAGCGAGATCCCATTTGTGCATGGACGAATGGAATCGTCCAACACCAGTCCGCAGGCAGTTGAGCTTAACCCAAGCTGCTCGGGGTAAGCTCATCCCAACAGGCTTGGCACCGGTCTGGAGCACAAAAGCACGGAGCCTGGAAGCACTTTCACAGTACTCCGCGTTCCATTTATGATTTGTCCATTCAGAAGCGCGGATGCCAAGTCTGGCAAGGTTGTCCAAACGATTCCGCGCAGTTGGCACAAACGGGCGTCTGGATCTTAGTCTCACTTGGCGAGTATCTGAGGACCCACTTAACAGACAATACAAGATATGATCGGGGTCTAGAGATCCACGGTAAGCCAAGGAGAGTGTCGCTCCCATTCGGCGAAGCTCAGCTGGTTGGATGCCTGGGAATACAGGTAGGTGGTCCGTTGGAGTAGGACGCAGGCATTTAGTAGCTATGCGCAAGGCGTCATTCAAGACACTGTCGATGAGGCGAGTGTGAGCACTGCGACCTCAGACTGGCGCACAGTACTCAGCCGTTGAGTGGACAAAAGATAAGGTGGCTATGCGTAGTGTTTTAGCACCAGCACCCCATCCCGAGCCCACGAGTCGTCACAACAGTGTGACGCGCGAGGATAGTTTTTTGCGCAATGCCACTAAGTGGTGACGAAACGTGAGCGATCTGTCCAGTTTTACCCCAAGATAAGTGGGGTTGGACAGAACGGTAAAATTCTGCCATTGTTGTAGACCTTTAGCTCACGTTTAGCCTTTCGGTTGTTTAAGTGAAAGGCTGTCGTCACCGTTTTAGTGTTACTGAGCTTCAACCTCCAAGTCTGGAGATACGCTGAAAGTGTAGACATGTCTTGGCTTAAAGTCCCCTCCAAGCCTTTCCAGTTTCCAGAAGAGTGCAACAATGCTAAGTCATCAGCATAAGCAAATTTTGTGGAAATCATGGAAGGAAGATCGTACGTACCGGGCTTTGAAAAAGTCCTGTTACAGTTTTTTTTTAAATACAATGTTACTATTAGAATATTACTCACATCTTTTTACATGTAATTAATGTCAAACTATTACAGATACTATTTCGATTACCAAAAAGTGTCTAAATTATAAATTGATAGTAATGGAAGCCAATAGAATTGAAGTATCAAAAATCTTACGCGCGGGTCATGGAAAATCTGGCAATCCCGCACTGGCGGCATCTTTTCTCCATTTGAGGCTACAACACCAAACATCATCACAGACGCAGGATGCTTCGTTGTTGACACCTTGCGGATTTCAGAAATGTTTTTACCAAATGTTGTAACAAGGTCATTCTGCTTGTTGAAGACTGGATCGACCGTAAACCTCTTCTCATCGGAAAAAACGAGGATTCGATTTCTATGGTTTTTCATATCATTCAAAAAGCGGGTTCACCTCTCTAAACGCTTTTGAATCATCAAACGATTTAAGAGAGGTTTCTTCAAAAGTCTTAGGTTTTTTCCTCCCCCGTTTTTGATCTCCCTAGACACGGTGGACACCGAAATCATCTTCCTTTGAGCAAATTTTGTCATTTTCAGGGTCGGATCATTTTCGAAGGTTTTTTTGACGGTTTCACGCTTGATTACCAGAGGCCTACCCGATCGAGGGAAATCCTGAAGTGATTTAGAGTTTTCAAGACGTTTTGCAACTTGATCACAGTCATTCTATTGATGTTTAATATCTCAGCAATGTCAGATTTTTCATAACCCGCGCGTAAAATTTCTGATACTTCAATTCTATTGGCTTTCATTACTATCTATTTATAATTTAGACACTTTTTGGTAATCGAAATAGTATCTGAAATAGTTTGACATTAAATTCATGTAAAAAGATGTGAGTAATATTCTAATAGTAACATTGTATTTAAAAAAAAATGAACAGTAACAGGACTTTTTCAAAGCCCGGTATAGATGTTAAATAGAAGGGGAGCCAAGATCGATCCCTGAGGAACGCCGTTTTTAAGACGGCGTAGCCTGCTTTGCTTGCTATTACCGTTAGTAAGGGTGAAACTTTGATTTCGGACAAGCTCCATAATCATTCTGACCATGTGCTTATCCGGAAGTAGTCTCAGCAGCTTGCAGGTAAGGCCACGGTGCCAGACAGTATCATAAGCAGCTGTCAAATCGACAAATACGAGACCGGCCTTCTTTTTAGCCTCAAAAGAATTCTCGATGTTCTGGGTTAGCAGAACAACTTGATCTACAGTTGACTTCCCGCGTCGGAACCCAGCCTGCTCTATAGGGAGCAGTGGATCGACTAATGCTTCAACGCGGGCGTAAATAAGCCTCTCGAGGATCTTGTAGGGGACACAGAGCAGAGATATCGGTCGATAACTCTTTCATTCAATTTTACTAACTTTAAATTTCAGTTAATTTTAATTGTTTTATATTTGAACTCGTAGCGGCTTAAAGATTCTGCAATTCAGCCTGCAAACCAGCGGCTGAGAAATACTGATGCAATTAAATAACAACAATGGAGATTTAGTTTTTAAAAGTTGTCAAGTTTTTTTTAAATGATTAATAATATTTCTTGATAATGCTTTTATTTTTATTTTTAAGATTCTTCAGTTTACATTTACAGACCAGCTGTGGTAATAAGTAAAATGAAAATAGAGAATAAATTTTTCAGCGGCTTAATTCCGGCTGCGCTTAAAGTGAAGAGCCGGAAAACCGTGTTTCCTTGGATTGTAAAGGAAATTTTCGTTGTCATGGTAGTAGTATCGATGTTTGGAACCTTGTTTTTTTATGAATCTAACTCGAAACATGAAACAATAAAAAAGTGAATTTAAGAAAAAATATTTTTGTTAAATAATTAGTGGATCAAATAACTTTTTACCAGCCCTTTTATCTAAAAAATTTACACAATCTTATATAAAAAAATAACAAAGATTTACTTCGGTCGAAACTAATTTCAGTTTGTTTTATAAAAGTATGATGAAAAATATGCAACTGATTAACTGTGGAATGCATAATAGAGTTGGTAAAACCCTATTGCGTTATTTTGTTGAGCATAGATTCCACGAGGTCTGTCAAAAATTATCCGCACTTTATGCAACAGCGCACTTTTGTGTTGAAGTTGGACGCAATTTTTCCTGTACTAAGTGGACTTCTATGTCACTTGATAACGATCAGTGATCTATTTGTTAAATTGATTGTTACAGGTGTTTGTTTCAGTCAATAAAAATGGCTGCTTCACTAGCAGAATGCACCAGCGAAGAACAGTGCGCAGGGATCTGATTTTCATGGTCAAAAGGTGTGTCAGTCTGAAATTCATCAGCAAGTCTTCACAATATAGAAACAATGCACGACCAAAACGATGTGTGTATGAAAGGATTGAGAAGTTTAAAAGTGACCCGACAAGGGTGGACCTTTGGAAACATTCTGGCTCATTGTTAAAAAAGAAATTCAAGATCCAACGTTCTGCAGGAAAGTTATGCTTACCACTTTTTGGGCTCAAAAGAGCCTATTCTGGAAGATTACGTAGAAAAAATCTGAAGCACTCTGCATACAGCACAGATCTCGCGCCTTTCGACTACTATCTCTTTGGTACACTCAAAGATGCTTTACGAAGTCGTCAATTTTCTTCTGATAAAGCAGTTTTGAAAACGGTGCCTTAATGATTACAAGACTAGTCTAAAACTTTCTTCTCAAATAGAATTTACAAGCTTGTTGACCGCTGAAACCAGTACAAGTTTTTTTAAACTAGCTTTTTTAAACTCTGATAATTATTATTTAGTTGTTTTCTCAAAGCACAAGAGTCGTTTCGGTTTTTGAAAAAAATATTTACGCTGAATTTTTTTCCAGTTATAACAGTTCTAGCAGCTCATAAATTTGTCATAAAAATTTAGGGGCTGAATAACATCATCGAATTAAGATAACATAATGAACAAATTAAAAAATACCAAAATACGCAAAAATAATTCACACAAAAAAAAGCTTATGAAACACAGATACCTACAAAACAGTTCACAATAAAATTGTATTTTTGCCACTCAGAATGTACATCAACAAATGCAACGTCATAGAGTACCGATTTAGCTTAAAGAATCTAAGCCAAGTTACTTCTTGTATGATTTAAGCAGAGAGTTCAACATTATCACTAAGTTAGCACAAGATAATTTTCTAGATCTGTACTATTAACGTAATTTGGTCGTGGTTCAAAGCTACTCTGGTCACTCTGTTCTGTCCTTGGGTAAGATACTATAAAGCACTTTTCTCTGCTCGGCTGTCTTATCAAAATAAAATTTCAGTCATTTATCAAAATTAAAATGAAACCTTCAACCGGACAGAAATATCTTAGTATCTGTAAAGGAAGTCAGTATAATTGCTTGACGGTTGCTTTTGGTTTACCGTCTTCAATATTTTGCTGCAAGTTACAAAGATATATAGTATTGAAAAAAAATAAATTGGTGTTTACTAGATTTACAAAAATGTTTTACTTTACACAAGCATCCAACACAGTTTTCTTTTATTCACAAGAGTAACTAACAAGTGGCAGAAGTTGGGAAAATTGTTTATGCTTAAAACGTACAAGGAGAAAAAATAAATTAATATTAATCTATTTGATGAAGTCTATATTCTTTTTCAAAACACATTGAATTTTATTTTTCAATAGTTATTAAAGTTTAATTCCATAATTTTTTCTATTATTTGATAATACAATTGGCAAACTTTTTTCAACACGCGCAGAAGAAAAAACTGATTAAGGTAGTTAATATGTCTGGTGGTTAAATCACGTACGGTAGTTATTTAAGTAAATTGATCTGTAAATTGAAATGCTTGTTGTCTAGATGTTTCTCGTCAATGTGACAACGAATAGAATAAATTTTGCAAAGCTAAGATCAATCTTAATTAGTCCAAGTAACCCAACAAAGGTGTCCGCTTCTAAATCGACTAACATTTGCACGACCCTCATTTTAGGCAACTCTTTGGAACGAAGATATTTTAACAAAGTCTATTTAGAGCAATTGAAGGCCCTATTTTTGAAAGTACCTAAGTCACATTTTCGAAAAAATGAGATAAGCTGAAAAAATTGTTTGTTTACTCGCCAGAAATATTCTGACAAAAAATCTTTTCAGAAAATCACTTTTTGAATAGCACAAAGGTTTGAAATCTTAGCGTATTTCTATTGTAGAAGTAGGGTTTTTGAAAACTTCAAACCTCATTTTCTCAAAATGACATTATGTGACTTAGGTATATTTAGAACTAAGTACTTCAATTATGATTTGAGTAACTTTTAAAGGACAAGTTGTTGCAATCAGCTAAATTGATAACAGCGGGATTCGGGGTTTAGTATAGACATTGTTAGCAGTGCATGGCTGGGGAGTGAAGTGACTATTTTGAGAAGCCACGTGTTTGTTAAAAAGCTTTCTAATTGCTCTTAAGAGCTTCGCTTGAAAAAAATTCGCCTTGTTGTGTAATCGCTCAAAAGATGTCGCAAATATACGTAAATGACACACAAATTAATTTTGCTCAAACGTATGATCTCGTCGGACCCCATTCTTAAGCAAATAGCTTTAAATATTCTTGAAGATACTTACAAAATAGATTAACCCTTATACTCCCAGACTTTTTGAGTCGCGTTACTTCCCGTACGGGTTATTTTGACCCTCCTATTGTTTTCTGTATATTACGCTGGAGGATTGTTAGAAGAGGAAACTTTTGGTGTTATAAAAAGGGTTAGATATATCCAGTCAATGATTGTTGTAATAAAAAGCAAATGCTTTATTTTTATAATTATGATTACGAAAAATTTAACATTTAGGCAGGTAAGTACATTGTACGTAATTCATATGGGTGTTTATTCCAGCAGAGAAGACGTGATAAACGAAAGTTTGTTTCAAAATAATACAGTGCAAACAAATGCGAAAGAGTTTATGATTATTAGTCGTAACACTTTCTGCAAATGATCACTGCAAATATAGCTATTGCATGTTTCACAAAGGGTTTTTGTTTTGCGATCGGTTTTTGGAGGACACATGGAGCAGCGCTTTTGCTTTCTTGTATTTACTGGTAATGAAGCTAGTATTTGAATTGCATTTTCGTCTTGCAGTCCAGTTCCTTTGCCAAACTAATTAGTAGACTCCGCCGCAATCTGTTGCCACGTTTTGCAGTATAGTTTTCTTTGTTGAGGGACATCCATACAATAAATGTGTTTAGAGCGCTGATATCCAGCATATTATAAAAGATTACCATGGGCCATCTTCGAGTTTTTCTTTTGGTAGTAAACCATCTCACCATTTGGTCCATGGTATCTACACCGCCTTTTGTTGCGTTGTAGTAAGTAATGACTTCTGGTTTTTTCTCCGGACCAGGCGATTTAGCGCCCTCGTCTAAATGTATGGTACTTAGAACAGTAACCACCTTTCCTTTTTTAGGACAATAAGAAGCAATCATCGCCTCTTTTTGAAATCCATAGTGAGTAGTAAATTCTTTTCGGTCCTTTGTGGACACAAATTCCGCAGGAAGCTCTTTTCTTTTCTTTCGAATTGTTTCCATGATGGTGAGATTTTGCATCAGAAGCTTTCTTCCCAATTTCAAATTTGTAAAGAAGTTATCGCTGGTAATATTTCTTCCACTTTTTTGAAAAAGCTCTGAGAGATTTAGCACAACTTTTGAACCTAGATTTGTTTCCCTTGGCTCACCTATTTCTTTTCCTTTGTACACATCCATTTACAGCACGTAATGTGCGGTTGAGTCGCATATTGCCCAGATCTTGATGCCGTATTTTCCTGGTTTTGATGGCATGTACTGGTGGAATGGGCAATGACCCCGAAATGTCACAAGTTGTTCGTCTATCGTCAGATTTGTTCTAGGAACATATGCATCCAACAGAGATTTGTTCCGAATTTCAAATACATTTCTAATAGGTAAAAATTTATCTGGCAGATTGTCGAGCTGCAGCGTCATCAAATCGAAGAACACGTAATATATTTTGAAAGCGATTACGTGAGATAATTTTACAAAAAATTGGTCTTCCATGTTCCATATGCCACAGCTGAGAAAGATCTTCGTTGCTTGACTTGTATACACTAACTAGCAATAAGGTTCCGATCACTTTTCTTAGTTCTGCAACTGTAGTGTCTTTCCAGTTATTTGAAAATACACCTTGACCTTCTTTATTAGTCCATTTATATATTTCTTCCAGAAGATTATTTCTGAAACACAAAAAAAAACAATCTCCAAGTGAGCCATTCATTCTTATGGCATATCTAGTCAGTCCAGACTTTTCTCTTATTATATTTCTTTGGCTCGTTTTAGAAGTAAGTGGAAGTAATGGTTCTGCTGCCCAACTCTCTACACCACTCTTTGATGTGAAAAGTGCAGTACTGTTGTTTGTAATGTATCTGCCAGATGAGTCACTAGCTTCTGCATTGTCATTATTATCCTCGGAATCATACTCTGGATCAGAAAGAATAATGTCTTCTTTGTTGTCGTCGTCTGAAGGAACATAATCGCTGCAATCGTGGTCATTATCCAATCTCTCGTGCTTGAGTCCTCCTGATTGTCATCAAAAAGAAGACTAGCAACTTCATCTGGAGTGCGATAATTGCTCATCTTGACTTTACCCAAGCAAAATAACAGCAAGAAAAGAAAACAACTGATTACAGAATTAGCTGAAAAAATTTACACAATGTTTCCTTTTCAACCGAAAAAAATTATTTTAGCCAAGCATTTTACTGACAACATTGTTGTGACTAACTTTATACAACAGTCAGGTATACCCTGCACGCAAGAACTCAACACCTTGAAGTAAAATCTTGTTGACAAAATATTGATATTTCTTTCAACCTTCTAGAGACAAAAACTTTTCAAGTAAAAAAATTGCCAAAAGCTTTTCAATTTCTTGAGGTTTCATTGCAAATCCAACTGGATTCTAAGCTTTCTAAACTGACTAGCTTTTCCACTCAAAAAAGCAAAGGTCTTCTAAAAAATCAAGACAGTTTACCAATTATTCTATCCAGCTTTCCGCACAAGAAACAAACACAAAAAGATGAAAATAGAGCTGGCCGAATCGGCACACTGGACTTCGAGTTCAAAAGTCACGGGTTCAATGCCTGCAACAAAGATTCATTTATAATGCATAAGTGTCACTATATAAAAGGTGTCAGGTTTTATCTGTCTAAGATTATAGCTGAAGCCTGAAAAGAAATATAGTTCATGTAAAATAATGCACTCTTGGGCTTGGGTCAATTTGAACCATTTGGGAAGTAACGCGACTACTACAAGCTACGGCGAAAGTTCAAATCATAATTCATTCAAAATCTTAAGAGAGTATTTATGAAGGTTACTCGAAAGACTTATGAAATCTCACTGCAAAAAAGCAAGTACAACGCAAATAATACACATTTAAATTTTGCTTCGGGTCAAAATGACCCGTCTGGGGGTATAAGGGTTAAGTCTGGAAACAATTATGATTAAATGTCATACTCTGTCATCACTATCTACATCTGTAATTGTCCGGTTTGTATTAGTTAGACTTTAAACACACTAAATCATGATTTACCATGGATAAGTTCATCAACTCTCAAAAGATTATGTTGAAATATTTTTGTCAGCATATAATTTTGTTTTTGTTGGTACAAAAAGGCAATGGAGCTTTGGAGATTTTTACAAAAGTCAAAAACTTAAGCTTAAGTATTCGTACTGAACAAAAAACTTCAAAATTTTAATGCTTTATGTAGAAGTATTTTTTTTTGTCAAACCACATCTTGTATAGATAAAAAAAAATTGAAGGCTTTACTTCAACTTTTTAATGTATTACAAAGATAAGTTAGTTTTGGACATAACATTATACCATTTTCAACTGTGCTATGATCTGGGTAAACAACATGAGTTTGAATGGAAAATGGAAAAAATGCAAAATTTTGCAACAAGCCTTTTATATTCTCCTAGTTTTTAATGTATTGGATTATTTTTTTTATTACTTTGGTCATGTTTGTTATTTTCTCAATTTATTCTAAGATTAACTTTGAAATGTAATGTCAAGGCAGCAAAGACTTTGTCAACTCATGACATTTATGATTAACGTTGCTTTTACTTTAATGCTTGGTGGAGCAAATTTTATCAGGTGGGGAAGAAGAGATTGCGATGACACAGCTTCCGGAACAACACTAGTCTACAGTGGTAAAGTTTTACAAATAACTGTTTTAGCACAGCACATAACCTTATTGATCCAAACAAAATCGTTTAAGTCAAATTTATTTTACACCATAGTAAGTAACGTTGTCCTTGTTATTACACTTGTGATTTTTGAATTGCAGGATTAGCGGCTGCTAATCATTGTGCTCACACTGGCGGAGGGTCGAATTTTCTATGTCTTGACGTCAATGTTTCATATTCGATCCAAGGCCCTCACAGATACAGCGATGGTTTTCAAAGTAACTTATCTTTTATATAACTTACTTGAATTGATTGTCAACTTATAAACAATTTTCATTTGGTTGATTTTCATAAAAAAAAAAGGAAAAAATTAAGACATTGCATCAATTAATCAATAAACCAAGAATTTATTTTGTTAGGTGGTAAGCAGGAAAAATAGATTACAAAGATAAAATTTTCAACGAATACCCACACTATCACAATAAAAAAAAAAAAAAAAAAAAAAAACAAGCAAAAACAAAAATTTTACCACCATAACAGGTGGTAGCAAAAGACCATTAAGGTCACCAAGGTCAGCTACCACCCATAAGGTCAAAAATAAAATTGTGGCAATTGTTTGATAACAAGAATTTGAAAAATAACTATATATATAAAAAAACACAGATCAACACACCAAGTACTTTCATAATCTTAACAAAGCAAGGCATAACTCAAGAAAACAACCAACAAACTAAAACAAACAAAAAAATGTAAAAACAAACCAATACCAGTACATACTCAACAATACAATTATAACACACCCTGAAAAAAAGTCATGATTATTGTAATAAATTATTGCTTTCTATTTTTATTTCTTGTGTGTCACTGGCATAGTTGCTAATTGTAAATAATTTGTATATATACAGTATACGTATTTAAAACCATAACACGAATTTTCTATGATTTCTTTTGGAATTTTAGCCTATATTTTAATACCAGCAAACTTAGCACTTTTTAAACAAAGTTGGAAGAAACAGTTGGTAAAATTAGTTCACGTGTTTGGCATTGGCGAGCGTTATAATTGTGTATATGCCTAAGCCATGTAAAATAATCTGCAAAAACACGAGGCAGCATATTATTAATATCTTTAAACATAAATTGAACATGATCAATTTTTACTAAGTCATTTATTTTCAAGACATTAAATTCATAAAAAAAGATAATTTATATTTGTTGACTTTAATAAAAATAAACAGGCGCGAATAAACTTATTTTTAAGAACTTATAGAGGAGCTGCCAATGTTTTATTAGCTCTTGCCCAATCGAGAATTAAATATTGGACTTTAGACTAAAATAAAGCAAAGTAAATAGTTTTTAAAGTTAATAAGAGAACACAATGTCTAAGTTTATATACTATGCCACAAACTTTCGCCAGCTGTTGACGCAAATTTGAAATATGACATTGCTATGTCAAGCATTCATTTAAAGTCACTCCAAGGTACTTAAAGTTGGATTTTCTTTCAATACA